>PVLA01009414.1:0-75592 GCA_004027455.1 Hydrochoerus hydrochaeris | reverse complement strand
AGTTTGGCATGCGGTAGAGCAGTAGCTAGGGATATAGCCACCCCTGTTGGGTCTCCCCATTAAATCAAAGACATGAAAGTAGGTTAGCTGGATTGGAAAATCAGTTTCCCACTTGATAGTAGCCCTCCCTGATCACCGCTGCAGCCCCCGTGTCAGATGAGAAAACCGAGGCCCAGGCAGATTAGCTATTGACCCAAGGTGACAGTGTGCAGGGGACCAAGGCCAGACTCCAACTGGGAAGGCCGCGTTCTCTGCAGGGAACCTCTGGGGCCCGGGAGGGTTGCATCCCAGCTCTCACCAGCCCCAGGAAGGTGGCATACAGGACCGCGGTGGTGAACCAGCGCAGCGCGCTCCGGGCTCGGGGCACCAACACCGCCTGCGGCGCAGGCTCCGGGGCCGAAGCCTGGAGGAGCCGCTGCTCAGCAGCCGGGGCCCCGGCGCCACCGAACTCCGTTGGCAGCTCCAGCTTGGCGGCGACGGGGAGGTGGCCTTGCAGCCGCCGAGCTTTCCTTCTCCGGACCCGGTGGAGCACGGAGCCCTGGTCCTTCCCGGGCGGCAGGTCCCTCCCGGCGCTGCCTCCCCCAGGCAGCTGCCAGATTCAGGGCACTACGAAACCGGACTTTGGAACACGTAGGTGTGGCCGGCAGTGAATATTCTCGCTCCATATTGTCAAATCTCGATCCTGGTCACTGCAGAAATGGGGACTCTCGCCATTGAGACTGTGCCTTCCGCAGGAAGTTAAAGTGGTTGCCTGGGAGACGGAGGTCGCCGCCGCACAGGAGCTACACGGAGACCGGGCCGCAGAGGCGCCAGCCGAGTCCCTGTCGGCGGGTTCAGATCCAAGACCGAGGCCGCAGGTTCCAGGATCCTCCTTGCCAACCTAGAGCGGAGGACTCTCTGGAGGGCTCCGAGGGACGAACTGGCCCTGAATCAGCAGGTGCCGCCTGAGGCAGGTTAAAGGATTTGCTGCGAAGCGCCGAGGCCCACAGTGCAGTGCCCAGTAGGGGGCAGTGGTCACTTTGCGTTTGCTGAGCAGAGCCGCTGTCCTCTCTCCCTGCTGCTGAGATGTCAGGAACTGGTACTGCTCGGTAGGAAATAAACCGACAGGTATTAGCTGAGGAGAGTCTGAGAACCATGAAAAGAGGCAGCACTGCCCATTCCTGCCCTGGAACAAGCATCCCAAGGAGTTCCCAACGCCGGGGTGCACTACAAGTTTCAGGGAGGACGGTTGTAGCAGGAAATTAATAGCGACGGTCCGTTTTTAGTATATGTGCTGCCGAAGCAAGCACTGACGGTCCGTTTTTAAGACCAGCGCATCTTAAATCTAGTTCTGAAATCACCACGTGTAAATGCAAAACCCTAGATTTTCTGGATTTTCTTTTAAAATTTAATTTTTAATAGTATGTGTTTGCAGTACATAATGCTTACATTCCAACGTGGGGAGTTGGTACATGTACATAAGACATCTTATTTCTTTTTACCTCCCCTTCTCCAAGAGATGGTGCTTTGAAGGGGAATGGAGAGCAGATTTTCTGAATTTAGAAGGATCACGGAACATAATGCAAACTTTGCAGTTGGCGGTCATAGAAGAAGATGCTGCGGATCAAAACAGATCGCTGATCATAAATGAATGGCTTGTGAGGACACAGAGGACTGCAGTGTCAAAGGCCTGAGTTGGGCTGAGCATCTGTGGCACCTGCTTCTCCTTTCTCATGGCAGTATCACCTACGTCACCAAAGGAACATCAGGTGGCAGATGGGGCTTCACTGAGTTTACAGATAATCAAACTACAGAAATACACTTTTTAGAATGTCTAAAAGGGAAATAGTCACACATTGAATTGCTGTAACACTTTGGCTGCTTAATAGCTGGCTTTGACCCATAGAGCTAAGTTCAATGTTCTTAAATAATGTTTTAAACCCGGCATGGTAGAACACGCCTATAATCCCAGCACTCAGGAGGCTGAGCCAGGACAAGCTGTGCAAGTTGTTCAGATGGGGCTACATAGCAAGTTCAAGGCCACTCTGAACTATACAGAGACCCTGTCTCGAGAAAAAAAAAAGTTTAACAGCTGAAAATAAGATTTACAAGCTTTATAAAGACATAAGATGCAGCTAAATTTTATGAAGAAATAAGGGCCAGGAATTGCAAAATTGGGCCTCCGCTAGCTACCCAGGTTTTCTGGGCAGTGTGAAGGTGTCGCCTTTATTTATCTTTCTAAAATCCCTGCCAGATCTGAAGTTTATTTGTTTGTCATTTGTTTTCCTTCCATCAGGTATTTCTTGAACCTCACAGATAAACTTTCACATGTAATAACATCTCAGTTAATCCTCATAGCAACATTCTGAATTCCACCTTTACCCCTTTTAAGATGGGAGGGTTAAGACAGAAAATAAAGAATAACTTGTTCAAGGGAAGTCAGCAAATCAGTGCCTGTAGATGAGCAGTGTAACAGTGGCCAAAGAAACCAATAAAGTCCAAAACATTTTCAGCCACAGCCCAGAACCGGTTCCTGCACGTTTCCAGTGTTGTAAAGAAGGGTGACTGTTTTGCTGAGAAGTTACGCCAGTCTGGAAAGGAACGCCCAGAGTTTATCCTGTTTCAGTTTTGTTTTCATTTGTTCATTAACCAAACTGTAGTCTCAAAATGCGATATAAATATTTTACCATACATTGGAAATAGTCTTTCCACAGTCTTTCTGTCCCATTTACTCTTCTAGACTATAAAGCTAAAAAATGACAAATTTAACTTAAAAGATCTACTTGGATCTGTGTGTGGTGACACATGTCTGTATCCCAGTACTCTGGGAGGCTAAGACAAGAAGATTGCGAGTTGAAGCCCAGCATGGCCAACTTTGCAATTTAGTGAGACCCTGTTGCCCTAAAATAAAAAATAAGAAAAGGCCTGGGGTTATAGCTCTGTGTGAAGCCCCTGTATTCAATTTCCAGTAACACACACACACACACACACACACACACAACAGAAACATGAGAAAACAAGGCAACACAATGCCTCTGAAACCTCCAAACTCCCTCCAGACTGATCCATGGGACATCAGAGGGTATGAATGAAAACTCAAACAGCTGCATTACATGAAATGATAAAAAGAAAAAAGAGTAGTGTTATAAGCCCAGTGAGTTTAAAGGTGATATATCTAAGCAGATAAAAGATTTCACAAAATCAAGTGAGCTTCAAAAGACAATAATAAAAAGCTAACTGAACTAAATGAAGAAGTACAAAATATGACTGGTTTGGCAATGAATCAGAATTCATGAAAAAGCACCAAACAAATCCAGAAGATAAAAAATTCTGTTGAAAGTGTGGACATCAGAATGTGAGGACGAAAAAAACCCAAACAAACCAAAAAACAATGTGAGGATGGAGTATCAGAACTACAAATAGGGCTAAAGCAGGTGATCACAGACTCAAGAGCTGTAAAACAGTAAAACATTAAAACAGTAAGAGAATATGGAAAATGGATCAAACAGCTGCTAGATGATGCAAAGAAGACCAAGGTTGATTAGAATTAATGAAAAATCATAAGACATCACAAACAGCACAAAAATAGTTTAAAAGAATAAAAAAAATCTTACCAAGTACAGGAACAAATTTAATATACAGATAAGTGAAGCACATAGAATCCCAAATAGCCATGATCAGAAAAGAGTATCTCCATAATACACAGGCTCCTCATGAAGAGCTTCTTGGCTCCTTTAGCTTTTTCTCTCCCAGTCATACTATCTTCCAAGACGTGTCAGTCTTGTTGACCACATGGTTTCCCTTGGGAAGCATGGGTACAGTCCCCTCTCCAATCTTTCTCTCTGTAGAATGCACATTTTCAGCCCCTGTCCTTTGGGGTCCTCACCATCTCTTGATCAGGAGGTCAGGTGACTCATGAGAAACATGGGTGTCCCTTGTTCTTGAGTCCTGACTGTCCTTGGTGGGCACGGGCCAAACTATTAGCTGTGTTCTTAGCCCTTTTATCTACTTTTAACTTTGGTCTCCATGTCTAAGATGTTGCACAGCCAGAAACTCAGTTCCACCAATCCTGAAGTGGAAGAACTGAGCTGCAACCCTAACTACTGTAACTTTCCCCGTTATTGGGGGTATACTGAATACAAAGTGAGATACAAGGATAGTTAGTCTTTTTGTTGAATGTGAGTTAGTATTATTATTGGGAATCAGTCTCATATCTTATCTATCTTTTAGGTGATGGGTATCTTCTCAGAATACTGCTTAGGTTATGCTTTCACAGAATAATAACAGGCCAAGATTACAATATTTTACAAGGGAATGTGAAAAAAAAACTAACAGTTAAGTCAATGTAATGATTCTGAACCACAAAACATAGTTTAATTTTTTAGAAACTGTATCAAAGAAAATTTGTTAAGAGTCATTTTTATGAATGTGGAAATGCAGGCTTTAAAGAATCAAAGATGTGGGTGAAAAAGACCTAAAATAGCCATGGTTAGAATTGAGGAAAGTTTAGCAAATGACAAGAAAATTTAGTTACTTTTGTTGTATACAAGTTTTAGGGTAAAAAATTAGGACAGGCATCACTACATCAGGATCATTAGGCTCTCTTCATCATCTCCCCCAAATATACTTAAATCGTCACTTTAGTACAAAGAATAGAAATACTTTCGCAGTCAAACAGAAATCCTTTACATTGCATCTGCTTTTGAGGGGAAGCTTAGAATCTTCTAGCAGGTCGACACAGGATAGATGCCAAGCAGTTTTTAAATTGTAGGAACGCACAAATGATGGTTTTTAAAAAACATGGTGCTGAAAAAAATGGCAGAAATGCCAGAAGTTAAACTGACCATATTATATGTTTAAGGTTCAGATGCAAAGCCTATTATAGTAAAGTGGGAACTTACTGGTTATCTTGTCTATATTAAAATTACGATATTTTAAACCCACAGATTATTGAACAATATTTAAATAAGGCTCAGTCTCAGCATATTTAGCCCTCAGATATATGAACATCTTGTGTCCTCGATATACATGGTGCCAAATGTATTAGTGACCTAAAATAATAATTGTCCTTTTAATCAGAGTAATAAAGTGGCCCTTTGAGAGACTTTAAAACAATCCAACACTTAAACCCTGATTTTGTTAAGACTCAATTGCTTAAGTAATCAAAATCAGTGAAACACAAGAAAACACAGGAAATTATCTTGATAAAATATAAAGTCCTCATTCTTTTCAAATTTGTAGATATTTTAAGAGCACATTAATGTTTTAAGAAAACATCATGTTTGATGTAGACAATTAGATTTATTTTATTTTTATTTAAAAAAGAAAAATAGAAAAAAGGATAGAAATGGTACAGAATTTCAAAAAGAAAAAAGGAATTAATGCTAGTTAATATATTGCATATTATTATCTCAGAATCAGTTGCTCAGGTTATAAAATCTAGGCACAGAAGTGATCAATCAAACAATGACAGGACAAATTGTTCTTTTGATGAGTTAACAGAGAGTAGTATAGTTATCTAACTAGTGTACATATACATACATATGTTTATATGTTTACCAACATACCTATACTCTTTCCCTTTCTCCTTGTTTCCTTTCTCCTATGCCAGTAGTTCTGTCCTCTTGAGTACTTTCTTTCCCTTTCATTATAACAATATCTATTGTATATTTTGGATCTCATTACTCTTTCAGATTTTTATTTTTCATTATTTTTTATACTAGAGAGACAATACAAAATTTATAAATGTGAGTCTGATTTATTTCACTTATGACTTTGGTCTCAAGTTGCCTCCATTTACCTATAAAAGCCTCAAGATTATCCTTTTTATAGCTGAATAATAGTCCATTGTATAAAAATGCCACATCTTTTTTTATCCATTCTGTGGCTGATGGGCATTTTGGTTGTTTCAAGATTTAGCTATTACAAATTGTGCTGCTATAAAAATGGGTGCACATATATCACTGTAGCATGACATTTTCAATTTTTTGGGAAAATACTCAGAGGAGGAGAAGCTGGATTGAATGGAACTTCCAATACTAGTTTTTTGAGGAATCTCCACACTGATTCCCACAGTGGTTGCACCAGTCTAAACTCCCACCAGCAGAGCAAAGGTGTTCCTTTTTCTCCATAGCCCCACCAACATTTAGTATAGGTTGATTTCTTGATGGCAGCCATTCTTTCTGAGGTGAGATAGAATCCCAATGTTATTTTAATTTGCATTTCTTGAATGGCCAATGATGTTGAGTTGTCTTCATGTATGTATTTGCCATTTGTATTTCTTCATCTCAGAAATGTGTGTTCATTTCAGATGCCCATTTTTGGACTGGGTCTTTGAATTTGGGAGGCCTGATGTTTTTCAGTTCTTTATATGTTCTAGATATAAGTCCTTTGTCTGAGGGACAGCTGGCTAAAATTCTTTCCCATTCTGTGAATTTTCTCTTCACTCTGTTGGTAATTCCTTTTGAAGTACAAAAACTTTTTAATAAGAAGAGATCCCAGCTGTTGATTCTGGGAAGTACTTCCTGTGCAGTTTGCATTTGGTTCATGAACTCTTTGCCTACCCCTATGTCTTCAAGATTTCTACCTACCTTGTCTTCCAGTAGATTTAGTGTTTCTGTTTTAATACTTAGATCTCTGATCCATTTTGAATTTAGTTTAGTGCATGATGATAAACATGGGTCTAGTTTCAGTCTTTGGCATGTGGCAAGCTAATTTTTCCAGCATCATTTAGTAAATAGGCTATCTTTCTTCCAGTGAACATGTTTAGCTCCTTTGTTAAAGATAAGGTGGCAAAGTGTCTTTGTAGATGTGTCTGCATCTTCTAATCTGTTCCATTGATCCTCAGGTCTGGCTTTTTTTTTTTTTGCCAGTACCATGCTGATTTTATCACTGTAGCTTTGTAGTATAATTTCAGGTCAGGGATTGAGATGCCTCTTGACTTGCCTTTGTTACCCAGAATTGTCTTTGCTATTCTAGGTTTCTTCTGTTTCCAAATGAATTTTAGGAGTGTTTTCTCTAGACTTGTAAGGTATGTTATTGCATTGTGATTGGAATTGCATGAAATCTGTATACCAGTTTTGGGAGTATGGCCATTTTCACAATGTTGGTTCTTCCTAACCAAGAGCAAGGGATGTCTTTCCATTTTCTAACATTCTCTTCCATGTCCTTTTTAAAGAGTACTATAGTTTTCAATGTATAGGTCTTTTACATCCTTTGCTAGGTTGGTTTCTAAGTATTTCATTGTTTTGGATGTTAATGTGAAAGGTGTCATTTCCATAATTTCTCTCTCAGTGAGTTTGTTGTTTGTAATGCTATTGCTGGGGCTAGGGATTTAGTGCAGTGGCATAAGTGCCTGCCTGGCAAGTGCAAGGTTGTGGGTTTGATCCCTGGCCCAAAAAAAAAAAAAAAAAAAAAAGGAATGCTATTGCTTTCTAAGTATTGACTTTTATCCAGCTACAATGCTGAACTTGATTATTAATTCTAGTAGTATTTTGATAGAGTTTTTGGAATCTTCTATGTAGAGTATCATGTTGTCTTCAAATAGTGATAATTTAACTTCTTTTCCTATCCTTATTCCTTTTATTTCTCTCTCTCTAATTGCTCTGGATAATGAGCCCTATGTTGAATAGGAGTGGTGATAATGGACATCCTTGCCTTGTTCCTGATTTTAGAATAAAAGCTTTCAGTTTTCATCCATTTAGTATAATGTTGGCTATTGGTTTGTCATAGATGGCTTTTATCAGATTGAGATAGACACCATCTATTCGGAGTTTCTGTAGGATTTTAATCATGAACAAGTATTTGACTTTATCAAAAGCTTTTTTCTGTGTCTATTGAGATGATCATGAGATTTTTGTTTTTGGCTCTGTTAATGTAGTGTATTACGTTTATTGATTTGTGTATGTTAAACCATCTCTGCACTCCAGGGATGAATCCCACTTGGCCAAGATGTATAATCTTCTTGATGATTTGCTACAGTCTATTTGTCAGGATTTTATTGAGAATCTTTGCATCAATGTTCATTAGTGAGATTGGTCTTTTATTCTCCTTTTGGTTGGGTCTTTTTCTGGTTTTGGTATCAGAGTAATACTTGCCTCTAGAAACTAGTTAAGAAGAATTCCTTCCCTTTCAATTTATTGAAAAGTTTGGAGGAGGGGTGAGGCTGATGAGCCTGGCAATTAGATTTTTTATTCAATATCAATGTATTAAATTTTTACTTTGGAAAATCCTAAAATAGCTTTCCTTTTGAGACAGGGACTCACTAGGTTACTCAGACTGGTCTAGAACAAACTATATTCCTGCCTCAGCTTCATGAGTATAGGGATTACAGGTATGCATCAACATGCCTGGGCAAATAACCTTTTTAAATTATGGCAAACTTAATCACACAGACAAGAAGTTTTGCTTGGCATGATGGCACTGGCCTGTGACTATAGTACCTCCAAGGCTGAGGTAGCTACAATGCCATGAGTTTGAGGGCAGCCAGTGTTACAGAGTGAAGTCAATGCCAGCTTTGATGACATAGCAAGACCCTACCTCAAAAAACAATGAAATGAAAAAAAAATATACCATTTGTCCATTATGACCTGTTGAGACATTTTTGAGAAATTTGGCCAAAAAAAATTTACCATAACAAATACTTAATCGTCCAACACAATTTTTTAAAAAAATGAAAATAATGGACAAAAAACGTAAGGGACTGAGAGTAAGCACAATACCATAGGACCCCATGGAAAACCAGGGCAGTCCAGGTCTTGGAGAAAATAAAAGCAAATTCATTTAGACAGCTTTATTTTTGGCCACAGAGGGAGTTTCATCTGGCAATCTTGTGGTCCCAAATCATTTCCCAGAAGAAAATAACCACTTTTTTTTTTAAACAGGGTATCACTATATAATGCTCACTGGCTTTGAACTCACTTTTGTAACCTAGGCTGGCCTCAAACTCACAGCAGTCCTTCTGCCTCAGCCTCCCAAGTGCTAAGATTACAGGTGCCTGGCTCCACTTCTTCTTATCTTTGAATATGGAAGCATACATTAGAAACTTTAACTCTTAGTAACCCTACATTTACTGAAGATCAGTAAGAAAGCAATTTTAAACTTTGCATATATATATATATATAATTATTTATATATATCAATAATTTATAAAAACACCTTAAATAGATCCAAATGAATTGTCTTCATATAGATTTTAAGAAACCTTGAGCACTTCAATTTATAGTTATTGACTGCTGACACAGATACTTTAATAAACATTTCTGAGCACTTATCATAATTAATGTTGCTTATCCATCTTAACAACTATTTTAGATTATCCATGAGAACCAAGATATAAAACTGAGGAAAAGAAAACATTTGAGAATAGAAAGCATTTGAGAATAGATTCATGCTTATGCATGTGAACTCTGAAGGTAACACAGTCTGGTAGCAAAAGCTGAAGAATGGGCAATGTTGGGGAACCCCATGGGTGAGTGCGATCATCTTGGCCCTGGGAGACGAGTTAAGAATAACAAGCAGAGTTAGACCAAAAAGGGTGAGTATCGCTTTCCTTGAAGAAGCAACTTTAACACAGTTTGCAAATGGATTTCAGAGAGCATAGTTCAGTGAGTAGTGAGAAAACTTGGTTAAATCATGATTTGTTGAAAACCCACAACTTTTGGTAATGTTTCAGTGTGGAATATATCAGGTGTGAGCCAAAAATAAAGTTTTAAATTTTTAAAAATTCAGTATAGTAAAAGACACATTGCCATCAATACCTCTCAAATTACTCCCTTTTCCTTTGAACACACTTATCTCATCATTCTTGCCACTTTCTGAAGCAGTCGTGGAAACCTTTCTTCATGAGTATCTTTATGAGGTGTGATTAAAAAAAAAAAAAAAAAAAATATATATATATATATATATATATATATATATATATATATATATATATATATATCTGGTGAGTGCTATGGCCAAGTGCCATCCAACAGAAAGGCAGGCTCATAAAAAGATTATGGTAGGTCTGCGTTCACCCTACCAAATCTGACACTGCAAACTGCTGGCTCTTCCCCAAGGTCAAATGACCATGAAAAGTAGATGTTCTGAATCAATTCAGGATATCGAGACAGCAATGATAACACTAGGAAAGACATAAAAGAGAACTTCCAGAACTGCTTCAGAAAGTGGAAAGAATGACAGGATATATATTTGAAGTGAGGGGCAGTAATCTGAGGGGGATTAATGTCAATGTGTTTTTACTGTAATGTTCTTTAGATATCCACAGTAATTTTTGATCAGACCATGTATTTCAATGAGAATTGGTACAAGCTCAATATCCCTTGAATCAGGTCTTCTGGGCAGATCCCCAGAAAAATGACTAACAGTAAGAAGAATAGAGTGTTTACCAAGTGGATGGGTATCTTTACAAAATGTGATTTTAAAAAAAGCATATGCTGCCTCCAAGTGTCATTTAATGGAAAGACCAGTTTGTAAAAAAATTTGGTTGTTCACCAGATCTGGCATTATATGACTTCTTTCCCAAGGTCAAACATTTGAATTCATTCAGGACATCAAGGCAGCTAGGAGTGCACAACTAAAGTATTTTTGATTGTATTGCTTTTTCCAGGTATTGGCTTTAAAGCTTAATTCATGTGGAATGGTGGGTCATAGGGTATGGATGAACCCTTGCTGGTTACCAAGTTTCTCTCCCAAAGATGTATCTACAAATCTGGCTAATGCTAAAAGGAAAGAGAGGGGGAGAGAAAGTATAGGTATGTGCACAATTAGATTAAACAAAAAGTCTAGAAAGGCTAGGTGTTAGCCTTGGTTTGTATGGTTTCAAAACCTTTCTTGTTAGAGGTGGGCTATACTTTGTCGCTTGTTTCGCTTTTCTCCTTACTGATGGTTGGGGTTTATGGATAGGGAAGCAATAAATGTTTTATCCTTTTATAGAATTGCAGTGAGTTTTCTCTTGAGATTATATATATACACATATATATATAATTGTGTCTTCCTAGATTTCATGAAAGCAGAAAGTTAAATGTTCAGGGCTTTTAAGTGCTTTTTTTTATAGGAGCATATCTTGTTGCAATTGTAAAAGGTTATAACATTCTGAGGACTTACCTTGGGAGACAGATTTTTAACAGGAGGTAGCTATCTAGTCGCAGTCCTTCCACAGATTTCTTCTATGGTCTTGAGATAATTGAGCTCCCTAGGAAACTATTACTCTCATGGTAACTAGAGGGTACAGTGGATGCTCTCCAGAGTCTTGTTTCAGAAATGTCTTATATTCAGAGAAAGCCTTCCCATTGTGACTGGATGGCTTAATGAAGTGATTATCACAAAGTGGACACATTGTGCCACCAGCACCTCAACTAACAGAAAATTACCAGCACCCTGGAGTCCTCCTCCCTTCCTGCTCTCAAGAGTAACTAACAGCCTGATTTCTGATGCCTTTGGTTAGTGTGCCTCTTTTTAAAAGTTATAAATGAATTATACAGTGTATTTTTTATATCTGGCTTACTTTACTTATTATGTTTGCAAAGTTCATTCCTCATAATTGCATATGGTCTTTCTTGTTCATTCTCCTTGTAATAATGTATTAAATTGTATATCTCATCTATGGATGTTGGACATTTAAGTAGTATTCAGTTTAGGCATATTACTAATAGTGTTCCAATGAATGTTTTTTGTGTAACTTGTGATGTTGGTTGTATTTTGTCTGTTTAGGGACTACTCAGTAACTTAACTTCAGCAGCCCACAGAGTGATGGTCAAGTAGGCTTCTCTGAAAGCAGAAGGGTTGGTTTTAGGTAGACAGCTGAGTTATCTGCTTCAGTGGAATATTCTAAACATGCTCACTCATTAGAAAGATACAGAGATGCTTTCATGGGCTATTCAGAGATTGTGGTACCAGACAGGGAGCCCTGTCTGGTATGTATGTGGTAGGGTGAAGCTGTTCTGTGGTAGAGAATGGTTCTTGTTGCATGGTTCAGGATGGGATTACTGAGGAGAAGAGAGAAAGACTCAAAAGAAAGATGTGTCTGGGCTGCCTAGAAATTGCCGGGACATATGCAAAGCACATTAAGAGCCTGGGAAAGTGACAACCCAGGGGAAGATTCACCCTGTGAGGCTTGATAAAGTCTAAAGGGATGGAAAGAGAAATAAAATTGGATTTGATCAGAAAGTCTGGAGCTCAGAAGGAGCTCTCAAAGCATTTTCTGAATTAATGAAGTCTATAACTTTTGTTTTAAGGAAATGTAGAGAAAGAGGAGGAGAAAGAAGAGGAGAAACAGGAGAAAAAAGAGAACAAGAAGAAAGAAAAGAAGGAACAGTTCCTAAATACAAATCTTAAACTAAGAATGGACTTAACCAATTTTTATGGTTTGTGTCTGAATGTTTCTCCAAAGCCTCATGCAGTAATGGGGAGGTGGGCCTTTGGAAAGCAGTTGAATCTAGTTTGTGATTGGTTCGTTATCTAGTGTTGAGATTGGCAGGCAAGTGCGGCACCCACCCTGGAGTGGGTATCCTGCAGACAAGATAAAGGAAGGAAAGAAGTTTGCTCCTCCCTTTTGTCCTTTTTGCTCTTGGTGCTCTTGGTTTTGGAGTTGCCATGAATGGTTGCCTCTCTGCTGCACCACTGTGCCTTGGAGCTAGGTGATTATGGACTGAAACCTCCACAAACTGTGAGCTAAACAAACATTTCCATCCTTCATTTGGGGTGTTGGGTATTTTGTCCCAGCAACGAAAGAAAAGTAACAAAGACACCAACAAAATTATTAAACTTAGAAAACTCATTTTTCTAAACAAATACAGGCTGTAAGGGTGTAAGCTTTGTTCAGAGCCTGTTCTTCATTCAGATTACAGCCCCACACCCTTCATGTCCTTGACCTCTCAGAAACCTTGGATTGCTCATGTGTAAAACTAGAATATTCATATGCTCACCTATAGGGGCCCTGTAAATCCACTCTGACAATTTACTGCAGCAGTTTCACCAGCACACTTCTTGGCATATAGCACAACTAGTAAAATCAGTTAACATTCTTAGTGTTTTTCTTATTCTTGTTTCTCATATTAACTGTGTGATTTTTTAATATGACACTGTATAAGAATTCTCAATTTTTTAAAAGTATGGAATGCAATACAGAACTTCAAAACAAGATAATAGTAAATCCAAAATGGCTACCATAAATATTTTGTTATCTTTGAAATAGCTGCCCATGCCATCCTGTATTGAGTTCATTGTTTTTTTATTGGTTCTATGCTGTTCTGTTTTGTTTGACTTTACTATGTCTGATGGTATGGGCAGCTATTTTGAAGACAACAAGAGACATTATGGTGCCATTGTTGATTTCTTATCTTATTTTGAAATCTGGTATCACTTACACTGTTTTGTTTTATTTTGTTTATAATTAAAAAAATAAGATTATTATTTCTAAGTATGGTGAACACTAACAAAAATAATTTGCTTATTTGCCTCATGATCAGCTGAAACTCAGAGGAAGGATGAAGGGAGAATCTTCTCCATATGTCTGAATATCCTTTACAGTGAGGACAGCTGGTTTATTCGGCTATCAGGTTTACTCGGTTAGTTCAACAACAGGTCTACAGATCTAAGAGTGGCAGGAAGTAAGGTCATTTGCAGGAAGGAAATCATAATTCTATGTACTCTATTCTTAACTCCTGCTGGACAGTTTTCAAGTACATAGCCTGATGGAACAGAATGCTTTGGTGAGAGACTCTGTGGGTAGCTGACTCTGAAGGCCACAGCTAGTTGAGGCTAGCTGTGGTGGGTAACTTATTTCCAACTCTCTTACTAGGTCTGGACTAGTTCCAGGGCCTGTGATGAAACTTGAATTCACTCTCAAGAAGATCACTGTCCAACTAATACATAATCTAGTGTTCTAAAAAGGACACGTGTAGAGATGCTTCTGCCAAAGATAGTACTGACCCACAGTCTAAAATTCTACTACGTCTAAAATTCTACTACTGTCTTCTTTACTAAACGTCATTTAAACTTTCTGGACCTTAGTTTCTCTGACAGAAAGTTGGTCACTGAGACAGAAGCAGGTTCTGTGAATCCCCTAAATGTAATAGCTTCTTTGGGAGAGGCATTTGTATGTTTCTAGATACTAGATTCTTTCACAGTCCTGTCCCAGAGCAAAAGTTCTTGTGACACTAGATTGTGGTAACTTGTGATAATGGGACATGGAATGATATTAAGGTATGACCTAAGTTCATAAAATAGTTATTGTCTGTGGCAGATAAAAAAGACTGATTTAAGTCTTGAGTACATGTAAATCCATTTTCCCACCAATATTTACTTTAACCATCTTGATATACCTTGCTGTACTTAAAATGGTGCATATTCTATCAAACTACACACTTAGATATAAAATATACTGAATATACATATGAGGTATAATTGAATTATCACACTACATTTAGATTTAATGTCTCCATTTAAATTCTTATTCCACACATTGTAGTCAGACAGTTGACAGCATCTCAGACAAAAGTTGGGTTGGCTTTGTTATGCAGATTTTGAACGAAACATTTATTGGAAAGTGCTATTAGCATTAAAATTAAATATTTTTAAAAGCAATACTTAAAATTAGCACTAAAATTAAATATTGGATCAAATGGAATAAAAAAGACAATAGTGTTCTGACTTAGCTACTTTTAAATTCTAATCTTTATCCTGTTGTATCTGGGGGGGATCTGATTGAAATGACAGCAGAGCCAGTCATACAGGAAAGAATTTAAAAAAACTCAAAACTTTGAATATCTGTACTTTCAATCTTTTAGGAAACTGGCATATGGATGAAATGTCTTTTGCATGAGTGCAAGTGACACTCTGGTCTCTCCACTCTGCTGAAGTACACCTTATATCTTGTGATGACTTATTGGTGTGTAGAGTCGACAGAGTTGTAAAAAAAGAGCATAAAGAGAATTTGAACTTTCATTAGTGGATTTTTGCTTTAATCTTATAGAATTTTGGAGAAACTTGGATTCTGACAACCAGTTTCAATGCACCAAGGCCCTCCACTGCCTTTGGAGAAGTGGAGGAAAGCATTTCAAGAGTCCTTAAATGCATTAATTAGCTGGAGCTTAAGGCTGTGCAAATCATAATCAAAGATGCAATGAGGAGGGTGCCCTTGGTGTGCTTTGTTCCTTGAATACAATAGTGCTGTCCTCTCCTGGTCAAATCATAAGCCTGAGCCTTTGGAACCAAGAAGAAACTTGGGATGTGGCAGTTCACAGCCATGGTAGCAGGAGCTATCAAGTCTGTAAGCAGAAAATAGGATGTTCTATCTCTTTAAAAATGGAATAACCTTGACAGCTTCCAGCGAGCAACCTTGGGGAGAACAATCCCTTGTTAATGACAGATTCCTAAGTACACTACAATAATTGCCTTCTGTGTTTTCATTTGTATTTCAAAGAATGAATTTTAATTGTACCATCAACATTTTTTCCTTGTGCATTTTTTTTACTGATTCTTTTACCTTTGTAGTAGTAATTATGTGATTGGCTGTAGATATGGCATTTGATATTGTGATATTCAGATTTTAAAGGAAAAAGTTACAAGATGTCTTTCTGGGCTATGCATGTCATACTATATTTTGGATCTTACTTTTCTTGCCCTTGGTTTCTGATTAGTAGTTCTTCCTCTTTACCTTTGCCTCTCAATGTGCTTAAAATTTTTTAACAGTTCTGTACTTGGATAACTGTTTTGTCCAATAAATAAACATTATCTCAGCCTTGGGGAGAATTAAGACACAGGATGGAACTCCATTAAGGCTCCCGTTTTTGAGCATGGGATTCCTAAAGCAAGGAAGCCAGCTTTTTAAATTTTTTATGTTTGTTTTTATTAGTATATTACATTCCTTGTGGGGATCTGGTGCATGTAAAAACACATCTTAACACGTTTTTCATCTCTTTCTCTCTTCTCCCTCCCCCACCTTAATCCTTTGGTCTTCTTTCCTTTTTGCAAAAGATCTATGCCCTTAATTCCTGTTATTTACTTTTTACTTTGCTCTTAATATGATTTCCGGTTTCTCATATAAGAGAAACTGTGATGTTTAAACTTGTGTGTCTGACTTCTGTACTTAACATTATAGTCTCAAAGTGCATTCACTGTCCTACAATGACAAAGTTTATCCTTCTTTATGACACAGTCATACTCCGTTGTGCATAAATACCACATTTTCTTTATTCATCTGTTGATGGGCAGTTAGGTTGCTTCTAAGATTTAGTTGTTGTAAACCAGGCTGATATAAACATGATGTGCACTTAACATTGATGTCGCTAACTCTTTTAAGAAGATACACAGAAGGGGAATACCTGGGTCAAATGGAATTTCTATTTTTACCTTTTTTTGGGGGGGGGTTACCAAAGATCAAACTCATGACCTCATGTTTGCGAGGTAGGCACTTATGCCACTGAGCTAAATCCCCAGCCCTAGTTTTAGCTTTCTGAGGACTTTCCATAATGGTTGTGCTAGTTTACATTCCCACTGACAAATGTAGAAGAATTTACTTTTCCCCATAACCTTGCCAACATTTGTTATTATTTGATTTTTTTATGACAGCCATTCTTTCTGGGGTACGATGGAACCTCTGCATTGTTTTAATTTGCATTTCACTAATGGTTAGAGATGTTGAACATTTTTTAGCATATTTATTGGTCATTTGTACTTTTCCTTAAAAATATCTATATTCATTTTGCTTGCCAAGTTTTAAAAATTGGGACTTTTATTTGGGGGAACCTGTTTTGTGAATTCTTTCTATCTCTAGATATTAGTCCTCTGTCTGAGGACTAGCTGGCAAAATTATTTTCTCATTTTGCAGGTTGATTCTTCACCCTGTTGTTTCCTTTGCTGTGCAGAAGCTTTTAATTTGGTAAGACTCCAATTTTTGATTCTTGGTGTTGTTCTTGTGCATTGAGGGTTTTGCTCAGAAAGTCCTTGCCTATGCCTGTCTTCAAAAGTTTTACCTTTATCTTCTAGCAGATTTTTTGTGCATTATATATGTATCTTTGAATCATTTTGATTTTAGTTTAGTAGATGGTGACCCACATGAGTCCAGAACTCTACATTAAATATTCTGCACGTGGCTAGCCAGCTTTCCCAGCTCCATTTGTTTTCTTCAGTATGTGCTTTTTGGCCTCTTTGTCAAAAATCAGATGGCTGAATTGCCTGTGGTTGTTTCTGGGTCCCCTCTTCTATTTCATTGACCTACTTCAGTTTGAGGTCCACACTATGTTTTCATCACTGTGGGTTTGTAATATAACTTGAAGTCCTAGACAGTGACTTCCTTCTTGTTGCCTAGTATTGCTTTTGGTATTCTGCATCTCTTATAGTTCCACATGAACTTTAGGATGGATTTCTCTATTTCTTGTGAGGAATATTATTGCTATTTTGATTGGCTTGCATTAAATCTGTGCATCAATTTTGGAAGTACAGTTGGTCATTTTAACAATATTGGTTCTACCTATCCAGGAACAGGATATCTTTCCATTTTCTGATGTCCTCTTCAATCTCCTTTTTCAGAGTGCTGTAGTTTTTACTGTAGAAGTCTTTCATTTCCTTGGTTAGGTTAATTCCTAAGTATTTGGTATTTTTGATGCTGCTGTGAATGGAATTGTTCTTCTAATTTCTTTCTCAGTGAATTCATTATCCAGGAATGCTGCTTATTTTTGTGCCTTGATTTTATATCTTGCTGTATTGCTGAATTTGGTTACTAATTATACGAGTCTTTCTATAGAATTTTTTGGATCTTCTCTGTAAAGGATCATGTCATCTGCAAATAAGGACAATTTGGCTTTTTTCTTTCCTATACATATCCCTTTTATTCCTTTCTCTTGCCTGACTGCTCTGGCTAATATTTCAAGTATTATATTGAACAGGACTGGTGATATTATAAACAGGTATGTTAGGCAGATGATAACCAACAGCTAGAGATGCACTGGGTCCATGATAAAGCAAAGAGGACCAAGTTGGTCAGATAAATAGAAACCTGAGGTTAGAGTTAACAAAAACCAATTGGACCAAAAATGTAAGAAGCAAGGTAACAAGCAAGGTGATAGATGATCACTATTACTTCTGCTCCTACCTATCTGGACAATGCTTCTTCCCTCTCACTTTGTTCTTTTGATAAACCACTTAGATAACACAGAGGCCAAGAGGCACCTGCAGGCATATGCTTGCTATGTGCTTTGACACTGCATAGGTCTATTTCTGCTTTAAACAAGCTTGTTTTATAGTTCTGTAGATTGACCGATAATCCACAGTTTAACTCAGAGTGGTCTTAGCACTGTTTTCTGGTGTGTTGTTTTTTTTTTTAATATAAAAACTCGAAGACAAAGAGTCCCCATGGCAACTCATTTTCAGATCCCTTCCTGACTACTGGGAGCTATTTCCCTTTTCTTAATAAACATATCTCCTTTGTTCTTGATTTCTTTCTTTGACTCAGTATGACACGGACCCAGATTAAACCCTTAAGGTGATAATCCGCATTCTTGTTTTGTTCCTTATTGTAGAGGGAAAGCTTCCAGTTTCTCCTCATTGAATATGATGTTGGCAGCAGGTTTGTCATAAATGAGGAAACAGCTATACACTGATGTCCAGAAGCTGTTTTCTCCTCAAGGTTAACTATTAGCAAGGGAAATGTGATTTCTAAGGCATTTTCAAAAGTCTAGGATGATTTGGTATTATTTAAATTGTCTTATTCCTTATAAATTTTTAGAAATTATAGAATGCATTACATAGAAAAATGGGATTTGGGGTTGTTTTTAGGTTCTTCCAAGAAAATCCAGTATATGAGACCCAGTTGCTAATGACAGAAAGTGCCAAGAATATGAACAAGGCAGAAAATCCAGAATTATACAATACAATTTATTTGTGAGTTTTGGACAGAAGCTTGCATTGGGTGACAGCAAAATTTGAAGATCCCCACAATCTGACACAGGAGGAAGTAGTTTTGTTAAGTTAGACAAAGGTGGTTATGGCAACTGCAATGTACATGGGCTTTCTAAAAAAAAAAAAAAAAAACAAACCATTATGTGTCAGCTGGAGCTGTGCCTCAATGGTAGAATACTTATCCAGGATGCATAGAACCAAAGGTTTGATTCTTAGCATTGCAAATGACAAAATTATTCATATGTCAGATGTCAGAAAGTCTTGGTGTCAACGGATGGCAAAAAAAAAAAAAAAAGTCTGGCTATCTTACTGCCTTTGTTTATTTCATAGGGTTTGGAATTCCAGTTGGGGTGAGCCAGTGAGCAAAATATTGGTTATGATCAACATGGCTACAGTCACATCAAGCTGAATATGTCTTGCCTGAGGCCTTGTACAAAATACACCTTTCTGAGCCTTTTATCTAAATTGAAATAGTTAAAAGGCAAGTATTAGGGTGTTATGGTTGATACACTGTGTCACTTGAGCAGTTTAGAAATTTAAGTTAGAGACTCAGCAGGGAGCCAGGGTTCTTACTTTGTAAATATCCTCATCCTATGCAAAGGAGGGCAAGAAGATTTTGTTGAGTGCTACACCCATCCTGAAGCGGGGGTGGTGGTGGCATGTGTACAATATAAGGCAGGAGAAGAGGCTTGTTTTCCCACTTTTGCTCTGGCTGCTGCCATGAAGTGTTGCTCCAGTGCCGTGCCACCCTACCTTGAAGCCAGATTGTGAACTGAAACCTCTAAAAACTATAAGCTAAATAAACCTTTCCTTCCTTTCAGTGTCAGGTGTTTTATCCCAGCAATGAGAGAAAAATAACCAAGACAGAATCTGGTACCAGGAGAGGGGTTTCTGAGACTATACCTGACCATGGGGTTCAAGAACTTTTGGAAATGGCTTGTGGGAAGAATTTGGAAAGGCTCAGTGATGTTGCCTGAATGCATAGAGCTGGAACAGCTTAGGCTGTTCTGTAGGGGAAATTCTGGTCAGAGCTCAGACCAGAAGGCTGATAGATAGTCTGCCAGTGAAGACCAGGCTCAGGAGGTTTCTGCTGGAAGAGCGACTGCAGTGGTGTTGGACTCCAGATGTGTGTTACGGCTTGGCAGAAAGTTTGTCTGTATTTTGCTCATGTCCAAAGACTTTGCCTGAGACTAAGGGTGGCAGGCTGATTAATCTGGCAGAAGAAATATCAAGGCAGTCAAATGTTGAGGCAGTGGCATGGCTGTTGTCGGGGGGCTTTTAGCCAGATTTATGTTGTGAATCAGGAGCAAAAAGCCCAGCAGGATGATTCAGAATGTTGATTTTGACCAGAAAGCTGTAAAGTGTAAAGATAAAGCTGAGATGACTCCGGAGAAGGAACAGAATTGAAAAGGTGGCCTGAAAAAAAACAGCAAGTCTTGAACCTTTGCAGCCTCCAAACTGCAAAAGTGGAAGAATTTGCTTTGAGGAGAAAGCCTCAGAGCCCCATGAGACTCCAGAATGGAGGTGACATACAGAACCTGTTCCTCACAATCAAGTTCAGAGTGCCCAGCAATCTAGGTACTCAACCCCTACAGCAAAGAGAGAAGAAAGCCTGGCTACTGCTCCAGCTGGCAGCAGACTTTGGCAGCCTCCACATGGTGCTGGCTTTAAGCACATGCAGAATGCACAAGTTCTGAAGCTCAGAGGGCTTCCTCCTTGATTTCAGGAGGCCGGGTGGGGGGGCAGGCAGTGTGCCCCCGAGAAGGCTATATGTGAAGCTGTGAAAGTAAAGCCAAAGGTGCAATGGAGAACCCAGAAGTTTGAAAACACCAGGAGCATGGATCATCTAAGGAAACCTGAAAGGGGGAAGCAAAGCAGCCCAAGAGAGAAGCCATGGGATTGGTAACCAAAAGAACAGCTGTGGGAATAGAGCCACACAAGCCCTTTGGAACACACAATTTCCCATATATTACCTCAAATAGTGCACATGGAACTATAGGACTTAATGTTTGCCCTGCTGGATTTTGGACTTGCTTTTGTCCCAACCTTTTGTTCCCTGCTGTTCGTAATTTTTGAAATGGGAATGTTCATCTTGTGCCACTGCATGTGGGAAGTGTTTAACTTTGTCTTCATTTGTATAGGGGTATGCAGCTAAGAGTTTGCCTTCCATTTTGGAGATTTGGGACTTGAATTTTTCAGCAACGCTGAAACTCTTAGGACTTTGACAACTTTCACAGATGAACTAAATGCCTTTTGCATAAAGGAATGTGCATGAGTCTTTGGGGGTCTGAGGACAAAATGTTTTATTTCTAATGTAATTATAATGTTGATAAAACTTAAAGCTGGTTCTTAAGAACTGTTAAGCTGTTATAATGTTCAAGTTGCAAAATGTTAAGAATAAGCATGCCTTTGTATCTGGGCGCTGATTTAGGCAGGAAACAATAAGGTAACCTTCAAACAATAGATTCCTCAAAAGAGAAAACAGCTAGATCCTTCCATTGCACCACAGTACCCTTGGTATGTGGAATCCTTTTCTGTCTTCCCCTTAGAAGCCAAGAGTGCAGGGAGCTCTTTCTTGCAAGATTGTGAGTGATTACAAAGTGTTACTGCCTATAGTGGGCAATTTTTGTTTCCTTACTTACTTTTGGCCTGACTACATTTTCAGAAGGTAGAGATGAAAAAAGTAAGTGTATATTGTTGGGTTCTTGTATAGTTTATCTGATGTAATCAATTGATTCTTGTGTTTTCTGGTAGTTTTAGGGTGTAAAGTCACCATGAATTCTGCATTTGTCCACTGATCAACATATAACCTTGTTTGATGTGTTTTCTGTTTAGGCACTGCTATGTTTTGTGTCTGGATGTCCCTCCAAAGCCTCATGCAGTCATGGGAGGGCAGACTTTTCCAAGACAGCTGAATCTAGGGTTTATGATTAGTTCGCACTATGCTTGGGGAACATTTTATTGTTTTGTTTTTTTGAGACAGGGTCTCACTCTTTGATTCATGCTGTCCCGAACTCACTAGGTACCTAGGATGGTCTTGGCTGTGACCATCCTTCTGCCTCAGTTTCTTGCATGGTGGGATTATAGGTATGTGCCACCACAGTCAGCTCTGTGCTCGGGGACCATTTTAAACAGTAAAGTCTTAAACAAATAGCACAAAAATGTGAAAACACTGCATGATATAGACTGCAGAAAGGATATTTTGTTAGGGCTGAGCTGAAACAAGATGGCAGATGCTGTGCCTATTCCCCCTCAGCTGGGAACATGTACAAAACAACCCTGTTTTTTCCTCACTTTGCACATATCCATGAATGATCACAAAAGCACCTTGCACTGAGCTTTTGGAGTTGCAAATTTTAGCTTTGCACAAACTCACAAATAGTGTTTATACTGTATAGTATAAGTCAGCAATGGAGAACCTTTTAGAGCTTTCAATGATAACAAGCAGCCAGCTGTGGCATGTGTGCCATAGGTTCATCACCACTGGTATAAGTAATCCCAACTGTTGGGCAGGAAGCCCTCTCTATCCAACTCTACAGGTCACACTGTCTATTGAGTAGATGCAAGCAGATTAAAAGCTAAAGTGTTGTGTGAGAAAGTGACAGTCTATTTCAGGTATTAACTAATAAATTATTTCCTTCAAATGAAGAACTATTTCATCAAATAATTTTCCTTGGGCTTCTATTTATGAGAAACTGGGTCAAAGGCTTAGGAATGTGCAAATTTATGCAGAACATAGGGGTTCTGTATAGTGGGTGAGAAAGACATGGTTGTGCATTTCTGTAATTAGGATAAAATGTACACTTACCACAGCTAAATATGAAGCGTTATGCTGGCACGAAAAGGGCAGGCAGCATTAATTCCAGTCTGTTCCAGGCTACAGAAAAGCTTGAATTTAACATGAGCCATAAGGGTACATTTGGGAGTAGGGCAGTAACAAGGCAGCCTGAAGTAGTGAGGCTAGGGAAGTTCCTTAAAGAGTAAAGAGCATGAGCAAGGCAATGAGGTAGGAGGACATGGGGAACAAGTGTTGCAAAACTTTTGATGGGTGAGGGGCAAGTACTGCAAGAACAGAAAGATACATCAGGATCTAACTGGAGAAAGATTTAATGGTACTTTGCATGGACTTTATTCTGCAGTCACAAGGAGCCATGGTGGAGTTTTAGAACAAAGGAATCATATGACAGCATCTAGCAGCAGCTAAAATATGTGACCATTTATTATGTGCATGCTGTTACTAAGTACTATGACCTTTTGCAGTTAGTGGTGTTAACTAAGTGTCTACCATATACTAAGTGCTCTCTGAGAGACCTTTATGTTGATTTAATACAATAACCACTGAGATGAGATCTGCTCTATTTCATTACTATTTTATACATAATGAAATTAAAACTTGGAAAGCCTAACCAACCTATAATCTCAGCTACAAAGTGAGAGTTGTCTCATACTCTTCAGTATTCTGTACCATACTAAAAAAAAAGTAAAACTAGCAGTATTCTGTCAGGCATGGTGGTACATACCTATAATCTCAATATTCTGGGAGGCTAAGATAAGAAGATAACACATTTGAACTTAGGCTGGACAATTTAGATCTTGTCTCAGAAAAAAAAAAAAAATGGAAAGTGTACTAGGGATGTAGCTTGGCGATAAGGCCCTGAGTTCAATGCCCAGTACTATGAAAAATAACCCATTATTCTGTATCTTATAGTTTGCTTGTTTAATTCAAAGACAGATCATAGGGTGAGGGATGTAGTCAGTGGTACAACACTTGCCATGAGGACCTGGGTTTAATCTCCAGTATCAAAGTGGGGAGGGAGGGCAGACACACCACAGTGTGTCTGTCCTCAATTAGAGACACAGATTCTGCTATAACATCTATTCTTCCTCACTACTTCAATTACATGCCACCACCATTGGGTACTGTGTTCTATAATCATATCCCTACAGCAGTAAAACTATACAAAAATTTGCCGATAGAAATTTGTGCGATTGGCATTCTTAGAAACACAGGACAAGTTACGTGACAAAGGTTGACTTTCTATTTTGGAAACAATGTATGGCACTGAATGGGAGAGTATCTCCTATGGAGAATATTTTCAGGGATTAAATCCAAAGAGAACTATCCTCAGACTTAAAAGCACTTTGACAACTCAAGGTTGAAAATCCCACACTGAGCTTGTTGTCAGCCCATTATTTTGCTGCCTGGTGGCCTCTGGGAGGGAGTATTCCACCACCTTGTACAATTCATGCCAAATGCTGTGCCCACTGCATGGGGACCGCCCAGGGTCACCTATAAGTACTTGAGTTCCAAAGGTCCGAACATACTTCTTCAGCCATGCATGAAGACAGTCAGCCAGGGCTTCGTCATAAAGCATATCACCAAGGACAACAAGGTCCCACTGATCTTGTTCCACATTTAGAATGTTTTTGGTCAAAATGGGAAAAGGACTGAGGTGATTCAATCCACAGTTTAATGTAATAGCCATTGCTGCAACTTTACAAAAGAATATGATAAATCAGTACATTAGCACATACCACAGGCTGTTTTAATCCCCCACTATACTGCAATCTCCAAATATATGACTAGCTATTCTGAAAACAAAACAAATAATACAGAACACCTGGAAATGTTGGGGTTTTAGAACATTTATTGGTAACGATACCCAGGATGTTCATGGGTTTTGTTGCTGTTTTTTTTTTTTTTTTTTTTTTAATGTGGACAGGGAAACAAGTCTAGGGTTTAAGCAAGGCAAACTGGTTAGAATTGAGATCTCCATCTCCAGGGCTATATCCTCAGTGTAAGGGTGGACCAGAAAAAAATGAGATAAAATAAAAGTCTATGTGTTCCAGCTTGGGTCCTAATTAATAAAAATCTCCCCCAAAGTTATAGGCCTTGCCTCCTTTGGGGTTTAGGTCATTTAAACACTACTTCTACATTTCAGGGACTCCCCTAACTCAGACACTAATGTAAATACTCCCAGGTCAGTGCCCCACCAGGAGGCCCAGCAGACACAAATATGAATCTTTCTGGGAAAAATGCATTTTTCAGGTCAGGCCTCAGATAATGACTCCCACAGACTATGTGGGATCCAGATAAAGGCTCACAATAGCAGGATACAAAACACACATGGCTGTAAACTCTTGCACTAGGCATCTGGTTATATTTACTCTGAGAGAACAAGATAAACATAACACACTTTTAAATACAGAATTCTCACCAGGGTCTATGTCGTTGGCCAAGATCCTCGATGCCCCACTCATCTGAGCAGCAATGGCTGTTGCTCCACATCCACTCCCAAGGTCTAACACAGATTTTCCCCTGACAACATCTGGATTATCTAAAAGATACCTATATTAGAAACAAAGAACAAGACACATTTCAGAGAGATGAGAAAAGATCAGTAAGAGACATCAAAAGAAAAAAAAAACAAAAACCTGTGGATTGAGGGGCAAAGAAATAGGATTTGACAGAACTTGGTCCCCATTTGCAAATCTGTCCTGGACCACAGGGAACCAAATGCCAATCTTCAAGGGTAGCAGAGCAGAGGTGGAAGGGAAGAGAACCCTGTCATTCTGTTCAGCAGCTATCAAGAGCAGCCCCATACTAATTACATGCTTCAAATCAGCTTTTTCACTTATTTGTTTTGGGGTACTAGGGATTGAACCCAGGATATCTTCATTGACTACATCATACCACCCCCCCACCCTTTTTAATATGAGGTCTTGTTAAATGGCTAGGTTGCCCAGAGTGAGCTTGAACTTTCAGTCTTCCTGGCTCAGCCTGCCAGAGTGCTGTGATTACAGGCCTGTGCCACCATGCCTGGCTTCACAATCTCAAAAACCAAACAGTAGTAGGGCAGGATGTATAGCTCAGCAATACAGCACTTGCTTACTATGCGTGAAACCCTTGGTTTGAGCCACAAAACCAAAAATAAAAGCCCTGGGCATTCAAACCATAACCCAGGAACTACTAAACACCAGGAACTAGGACTGAAAAATACTGCTACAATCAGGACTAAGTAAACTACATCCAAAATCACTATCTCCTTTTGATTGCGATTCAGAGTGATCTTTTCCCCCTTGGTTTGTTTCTTTATGTTTTGTTTTCTTGGTTGTTTGGTTGGCCACATTCTGCATGAAACCCAGGGACACTCTACAACTGAGCTTACAATCCCAGCCTTTTGTTATTTGTTATTTTGAGGCATGGTCTCAGTAACTTGCCCTTGAGAGAAGAGTGAAGCCTTGAGTGGCCCCACTCACACTTCTTGTTCCATGGAGAAGCAACTCTGAGGGGAGGGTGACAATCACAGGATTAAAGTAGGATGGCATAAAGGGTAGGTTTGTGGGTGCCATCTGTCCATATTCCCCAACTAAGCACAGAGTGTGACTTCTGATCTTTCATAGCTGTCTTACATTTTGAGAGCTAGCTTGACAATTTCTGTTGGGGAAGGAGCTGTATTTGGGGAAATGTACTGATAAACTTGAGTAAGGAGGTGAAACTACGAACAAAGTAAAAAAAAAAAAAAAAAAAAAGTGAATATGGCTAAACTTCTCTAAATAAGAAAACAAGCCAGCACAGTGGTGTGTACCTACAATCCCAGCACTCTGGGAGGCAGAAGCAGGAGGATCACAAAGTGTGAGGCTGACCTGGACAACTCAGCAAGACCTTGTCTCAAACCTTAAAAATTAAAAAAGAGGCTGAGGACATAGCTTAGTATAAATGCCCTAGGTTCAATCCTTAGGATAGTGAGGGTAAGGGGAGAAAAGGCAAGGGCGGAATGTGAATTAAGACTTTGGGGTGGAGGGCAAATTTTAAAATTTCATTTCTGCAGAACTAGGGATTAAACCCAAGTCTTGCCTCTTTAGGCAAGTGTTGTACCACTGAGATACATCCCCAGCCCCTTTTTTCAATTTTGAGACAGAAGCTCACTTAATTGCCCAGGCTAGCTTCAAACTTGCAATGCTCCTGCCTCAGCCATCTAGTTAACTGTGGGTCCTGTATTTAGGCAACTTTTCTGGAGGAGAAGATGACCTAGTTTTCCCAGAAGACAAGGCCTGTGGACAGAGAGCTCCCTAATCACACGCAGGGTGGGGGCTACTCAGATCTCCATCACTTTGGGGTTCTGTTGTTTCATGGCGCAGGAAAATGTGAGTTGGAGATTCTGAAAGGAGAAAGGATCTATGACAGCCTTAAATGTTTCCAATTTGCTAGACAGTACCTAGACAGGGCCTGGCCTCCCGGCCAGTAGATTGCCCAGTAAGGATCGCTGTGGGGCCACAGGTCAGCTCTCTCCCACCAGAACTTGCAAGTGGGGGTCAAAAGCCGCAACCGGATTTCAGGGGTGAGGCTGCCACTGCTAGTGACCCTGGTGTTCTCCTCCAGGAAGGCTCTCATTTCAGGGTCTGGAAAGCTTCCTGCTCCTCTCCAGGGACACTGGCCCCAGGGCAACAAGAAGCTACTGCTTGTTACAGCCTGCAGGAAACCCCAGTGTTTCCAACCTAGGCTCGAAGCCATCAGTCCTTTCCCAAAGTACAGGCCTGTCAGAGGCATTGAGCGTAAGGCTGCTCCTTGTCGGGGAAAGAACACAGGTCTGTCTCTCACTTGATCCCCACCAGAATCTCTGGATCTCTAAAAACACAAAAACAATATTGAAGATTCCAAGTTGAACCAACATTTCCAGATCCTACTATATAATAAATATACTAGTGTAAGCTCTGTGTCTGACATTCACAAGTGCAAGTTCATTTCAGATGAAAGCTTTGGTGTACCAATCTTCTGGTGCCCTTTCATAATGAAATCCTTTTAAACACTTAGAACAACAAATATACAAGAAGGTCTGAGTATGTAGCTCAGTGGTTTGGAGTTTGCCTAGCATGCTGGAGGCCTAAATTGACCCCCAGCACTGGCGGTGGGGGGCAGAGCAACAAATGTAGACAAGAGGCCAGGCATGATGGTACTTGCCTATAATCCTAGCACTCTGGGCCACTGAGACAGAAGGATCACAAGTTTGAGCCCCACCAGAGGAAGTTCAGCAACTCAGCAAGATCCTGTTTCAAAATTAAAAAAAAAAAATTTCAGGAATGTAGCAGAGTGTGGTGGCCCTCTACGTTCAACGCGGGGCACCACAGATATAGAAAAATAGGGGCTCCAAGAATTTCATTTTGAAAAAACCTTCAGGAATATGCCTGTTAAATCTATGGTATGATCAAAAATTACAGTGAATGTATGAAAAAGTGTGTGTTTGATTTTTGTAGTTTTTGAGGCAGTTCAGGTTGGCCTTGAACTCAACACAACCCTCCTGTCTCAGCCTCCCTAGGGCTGAGATTATAGGCATGTGCCACCACACCTGGCCAAATGTTTTTTAAAAATTTTACTACATTAAGAGACATAAGGATCTGTTGGGCCCAATGAATTCAAGGCAAGCTGGTGCAACATGTTAAAGTGCTTTCTTAAAACAAAACAAAACATTGTCAAAACATTGTTAGAACATTGACAAAACATTGTCATCTCATGAAACAGTGCAACTGATGCTTTTCAAGAAAAAATATTCTATGGGTTTAACTGTAATAAAAAGACATCAACTTAAAACATCCCAGATCTCTTTCTGTAAATATCGCTGACTCAACTTTACCAAGACTAGACTGAAAGATTTGTTCCAAAAGAAAAACACCTTGAAAAAATAGAAATGAGGAACATTTTACATACAAAGCACACACCCAGCTGGAACTCTGGGCTGTTTTGGGTAAATACTTTTATGCCATCCAAAGAGCGAAGGGGTCAGGCAGGAAGCAGAATGCCTGCGGGGGTAACAAAGGGCTGGGGCGAAGGGGAGATTATAAACAATCCAGGAGGTCAGGCAGGTATATGTCGCCAGATGTTGTAACTTCTCGAAATAATCTAGATTATCTGCCCATAAACTCTCCCACTTTTAAACACTGCTGATTCTTCCCGACCCCAAGACGGGGTGGGGGTGGGGTAAGGCGCACGTCGGGGCGCAGGCGCACTTTCTGCGGGGGTGAGGGGAGGGGTTAATCCCGCGCATTTACACCGGGGGACCCCTAGGGTCTTAGACGGCCTGACATCCACTCGACTAACTGTTCGGCAATACTGCGTCGTCCCCTAAATCATACAATATTCAGGTTTAAAATACGGCCAGGCTGACGAGATTTTTTTTTTTTATTTGGCCACCACGCTGCCTAAAACGACGCCTCCCCACCCCGCCCAAAGGGGACTCGGCTATGAAGGGATTCTGTCAGAAAACCTTGCCGGTTCGAAGGGTAAATTCCAAAAAGTGTTTGAAATCACGTCATCCTCCTCCAAAGCGGCCTGCTGACCCTCGTGAGGCAGGCGATATCCTTACCTGGGTCACAACAGCCCCCTCAGGGAAAGCGCAGAGGACTTTGCGACCAGCCGGAAAACTCGACCCGCGCCTGCGCAGACCGCTGAGGGCGGTGTGGCACTGGGCCCCGCCTTCTTCCCAGCAGCACTTTCGCCTTTTTTTTTTTCTTTCTTCATTACCTTTCGGGCGGGGTGTCTGTTCCCTAGCGTTTGCTGAACTGCACTCTGCATTCTTAACGTGAGTAGGAACGCAGAATTAAAGGGCTCCCTTACCTCATTTAGGAAATAAGAGAGTGTTTAAATCTGTGTGCAGTGTTTGTCAAATTCTGATTTCTAAAATTCACTCTGAAACGAGGGATGCCAGTCACATATTTAGGTAGGGGACATAAAGCGGTGAATACAAGAGGCACTGTGAGCTGTTTAGGAGGCTTATATTCAACCTCAATTAAATCATGGTGTATGACCTCCCTTTTGTAGGAATTTTTATAAACGCGCAATCTGTTGGCAGCTGATATCCCTCAAATTCTGGACCCATATACCCACCTATCAATTGGACCCAGACATCCCCCTGGTGCTCCAAAAGTAGTTCAACATTTCACCTGACAAAAATTAAAGTCTGCTCTGATGTGCAATAGGAACACAGTTGTCCAAAAATAAGAAATGGCAAACCATATTTCTGCAACTGATTTTTCAGGTTCTGCAGCATTTTTCAGTTTGTCATTTGGGTTCTCTGCTTCTGCATGCAGAGTGCAACCCTAATGACCCGGTAGAGGCCATTTTGTGCTCCACTCCACACCAAGTCAGCGTCCGGTACTCTGCTTCGAGATGAGCTGGTTGTTTTAGAATCTTCAGAAGACCCAAAACAAATTTGTCAGATCTTTAGAACTAATAAATTCAGCAAAGTGGCAGGATACAAAATCAATACACAAAAATCAGTAGCATTTCTGTACACTAATAATAAGCCCACGAAGAAAGTAATCAGAAAACAATCCCATTCGCAGTAGCTAAAAGCAAACAGCAAAAACAAAACTCTAAATATTAACCTAACCAAGGAAGTGAAAAATCTCTACACTGAAAACTATAGTACTCTGAAAAAAGAGATTGAATACATTAGAAAATGGAAAGATAGGCAAAGCAAATATTGTTAAAATGATCCTGTAACCACAAATGACACATTGATAGAATGCAGTTCCAATTAAAATATCAGCAGCATTCTTCACAGAAGTAGAGAAAACAATCTTAAAATTCAGATGGAGCCAGAAATGACCCAGAATGGCAAAAGCGATCCCGGGTAACAAAAGCAAAGAAGCAGACGTCACAATTCCAGATTTTGAGTTATATTACAGAACCACACTGACAAAAACAGCACAGTATTGGCACAAAAACAGACATGAGGATTTATGGAACAGAACTAAAGATGTAAAAACAACCCAGGGACATTCAGCTATCTGATTTTTGACAAAGGGACCAAAAACATATGCTGGAGGAAAGAGCTTCTTGAGCAAATCGTTCTAGAAAAACTGGCTATTTGCATGCAGAATGAATCTAGATCCATATCTCTCACCTTGTACTAAAATAAAATCAAAATAGATCAAAGAGCTAAATGTTAAAACAAGCACTGCTGGAAAATAAAGTAGGTAAAACTCTTAAAGATTTAGGCATAGACAAAGGCTTTCTCACAGAAGCCCAATCACACAAAAAATAGTACCAAAAATCAACTAATTCAAAAGCAGGCACAGGCCAGGATATAGCTCAGCAGCATGGTACCTGCCTGGCAAGAGCAAAATCCTCAGTAAACAAAGCATGCAGAGTAAAGAAAACAACCAATGGAGAGAAGAGACAACCTGCAGAATGAGAAAAACATTTTGCAAGAGACTCCTTGGACAAAGTATTAATATCTACAATACATAAAGAACTAGAAAAAATTAGAACCCTAAAAATAAAAGTCCCCATAAAAACGGGCAATTGATATGAATAGACACTTCTCAAAAGAAGTGCAAATGGCCAGTAAATACGTGAAAGAGGTTTTGCATATTTGGCCCTTTAGGGAAACGTAAATCAAAGCAACACTGAGATTCTCTTACACCAGAAAGAATAGCTATTATTAAGCTGAAAAAGAGAAAGTTGTAGAGGAAAAGAAAACCTTCTATAACCTTGGAGGAATGTAGTTTAACATAACCTCTATGGAAATCAGTATGGAGATTTCCCAAAACACTGAAAATAGAAATTCCATTTCACCCAGCTATTCCTCTATTGGCTATCTTCCCCAAAGAGGTAAGACATCACATAAACAGTGATACATGCATACTCATGTTTATAGTAACATAATTCACTATAGCTAAATTAGGGAAGCAGCCTATATGCCCTTTGACAGATGAATGAAGAAAGGTGGTATATATACACCATGGAGTACTATACAACTATAAAGAAGGGTAAAGTCATTTATTGGAAAATGGGTGCACCTTGAGATCATAATGTTAAGTGAAATAACCTTCAGACTCTGAAGGTTAAATATCACAGGTTTTTCCTATATGAGAGATCCACAGTACAAATAATTTAAAGAAACAAGATAAATGATAGGAAACAGGGAGGTAGACTATGTGGAGATGGGGAGGGGGTCTAGGAATGGAGGAGATGAGAGGGCAGGGAGGGGAAGAGGAAGAGGAAATGATTAAGAGGTTACATGCATGTGTCTCAGTTCCTCAGCATGAGCGTAATGACTTTGTATCACTAACATAGACTAAGAAACAAATGACAGCTGCAGCCATTGACCTTCCTTCCTCTAACAGGCATGACTGCTATGTCAGTCTGACCTCAGAAGTGTCTTCTCACAAGGATGTCACACATCTCCAGCCCAAAGGAGACCTCGAATGCCTGGCCCTATCTCCCCTAGCTTCTCTGCCCTTGTCCAGGCTGCTTTGTCCAGACCACACTTTTCCCTTTAAAACCAGCATTGTCACTCCTTCCTGGCACAGATCTCTGTCTGGCCAGCTGTCCCTCTGGACAGTGTACTCGGATCTAAACAAACACCTGTCTTTCTCTTTACTCTGGTGTTGGTCAGTTCTTTTACCACTCTGTCACTGGCCTTTACAACCTACAGTGCACTCAGCTTAATGGATTTCCAACTTATTTTTTTACAGTTCCAACTTGGACATTAGAGCTTAGAGCTCTAAAATGTTTGCTGGCAGGCAGGTAGGGGATGTTTTATATTCAATTGAGCCAATATATAGCAGTGATTCCATTAGTGATAGTGAAAGTCATCTTACACAATAACCCTCCTCTCTCTTGTATCCCTCACACCAACCAAAAGGTTTTCAAAGATAAGTGCAGGTTCATTTATTTTTCTTTATATTTTGCATTTTCTTTATGATTTTGTATTATGTTACAGTATTATAATAAATTTTCACTGCAAATTTGTGGAACAAATCATCTAACTTTCCATTATTTTTTATTGGGAAATCGTTTTTGATTGACAAGTGCTTTGGATTACAAGCATGTTTCAGGAATTAATTATGCTCACAAACATTTATATATATATATATATTTTTAAATAGTTGTATTTTATGTGTGTATACAATATATTAACCATATATAGCTCCAAAATATCAAGTTGTGCAATTTAAGTGTGAAGTATTCTGTATATTAATTATATCTAAATGAAGCTGCTAAACCTAAAATTTTAAAAATGAAACACTGGTAGATAATGTTGGTTCACTTGCCCATTTAATTGCCTTTTCTTTCATAGGACAGAACCTGCTAAGTGTCAAGCTGAGGTGGTGGCTCACACCTGTGATCCCAGCACTCAGGAGGCCATGGCAGTAGGACTCCAGGCCAGACTGAGCTACATAGTGAGATCCTATCTCAACAAAACAAAACAAAACAAAAATTTAATATCTAATTGTGCCTGAAGATAAAAGAACAAGGGATGAGATGGTCTGCCTTCCAAGATAGAAGACAGCCAGCCAATGACAGTTCTCTGTAATATTCCTGTTGGGTGTACCCATAGGAAGCTAAAGAAATATTAGGTTTGTATGTATGTTTTGGGGAAGGCTGAGATCTAGAACATGAGGAAGAATATGTGGGCTGTAAGTGATAGTAGCTTTTATGTTTTGTTTTTGATGTGTGTGGAGTTGGGAACTGAACTCAGGGCCTCTTGTGTGTTAGGCAAGTGTTCTACCACTGAGCTACCACTTCAGCCCAGCTTTCTAGTTTAAGCGAGGTCTGGGATGAACAAACAAGGTCTGATCACAGGAGAGCAGATTGTAGTGGAGAGGGAAGAGATGTGTTCTGGAAGGGGCAGGATAAGTAGATACAGGTCACTATAGGTCCAGAAAGATGTGATGGAGAACTGGCTCCAACAATGAAGACCTGGGGAGCCGGAAAGAGTTTGAAGCAAGGGAGAACAAGATTAGCTGGCAGAGAGTAGGAGATGATGTTAGAAAGATAACTAATGTCTTGTCCTTAGTCGTTCAAATATGGTTAACAAGTCCACATAGCTCTAAGCTCTAATGTCTAAGTTGAAGTTTCCAACTTAACGGTTTCTAAGTGTTTTAAGTAGCTCTAAGCTTTAATGTCAAAGAAGGAACTTGTCCAGTGATGCTTGCTTTTGCCCCCTTCTGAATACTTCATGGAAATGTGACTTTGCATTGTCATCAAACAGATTCAGTTTTCACACCTCTGCAGCCTTATTTGGGTTGTATTTTTCCACAAAATTTTGCAGGTTCCCACATTTTACACATCTCCCTAATCTCAACCAAAATGAGGATTCCACTACTTTATTCTCCTCCTTCTCTGCAGAAAAGATCTCTTCCATAAACTCTTGCGGCTGAGAGATGATAACCTCCAAGCCTTGAGAGAGAAAGAGAGAGAGAGAGAGAGAGAGAGAGAGAGAGAGAGAGAGAGAGAGAGAGAGAGAGAGATTATAGAGATCTTTTCTGTGATCATGTGACATTCAGTGTTACATAGAACTCATATTGTAAGACATAGCTCATTTATCAAGTTACAGCTTACTAGAAATGGTTGTTGTCTTGTGGAACACTCGCAGAACAAATTACTTGCAATCCAAATAACTTTGTAAAACCATCACCAAAACCAAGATGGTAAACATATTCAGTGCCCTTCCAGCCAGCCTCTTCACACTGCACCTCACCTCTGGCAACAATCTGATGTGCTGTCACTATAGACTTGCTTTCATTTTCTAGATTTTTCTCTCATCTAATATTTCCTTTGTTTAGTTTCATTCACTCAACATGATGATTCTGAGATTCATTTGTTTTTCAATACAACAAAAGTCCATCCTTTTTTTTTATTAATAAAGAGTGGTTAATTGTTTTTGGCTTCTGTTGGGCTTTGTGTTTGCAGTGCTATCTTGGGGATGCTATGCTCATGTTCAACTACTGAACCTTGTCCCCAGCACTCTATGTTTTTTTTCCAAGTGTAACAGTGTTTATTTGATTTTCTTTATTAATAAGATCAATAGTTTTGATAGTTTTGACAGGGTGAAAATGTCAGGGAGAAATGATCACCAAAACAAAACAAAACCAAAATATGCAAAGAGAGGTGAATAAAATGAATAGGAGCCAATCTAGATGTTCCACTTGATCTCAAATTTAATGATGTTCAAGGAAATTTAAGATTTAATCTGTAAACTTTACTACAGTTTTTTCCCTTTGTAATGCTTTATTTGAAATTTTATTAGTGCAGTAATACTTCAATTTATAAGTGTTTCTGTTTGTGAACAGTTCAGTTCATGAACAGAAGCATTTAGCAGAATTGTGCTTCCATTCATGAACTCCTCATCAGGTGACAAACATGACCATGGCCATCTTCCTACATGAACATGAATGCAGCCATCTCCCCCACTCTGACATGTGATCGTGGCTTCCTTTAGTTGAGATTTCAACTGGAGACAGACCTGTGCACAATTGCTGTGTAGCTTTTTTGTGTGCTTTTTAGCATATACAACACTGTACAGTAGTATCCAATCCAGCATGGCTCCAAAGAAAGTGCAGAGCAGTAATGGAGACAAGAAGAACAAGCAGAATGGTAACAAAGATGACAAGAATATGTAAAGCAACTGTGGAGGTAACAAGAAAGTGCAGAGCACAAACGTTAAGAAGGTTTTGAAGAAAATAACCATTGGATTGAAGGAAATTGTAGAAAAGCATAGGCATGTTATTCATGTAACTGATCTGGCTTCAGAGTACAAGATGCAAAGCTAACAATCATGATGATTTTGAAAAACAAAGATGGCCTCAAAGGGGCTGATGTGGCAAAAGGAGTAACGATGTTAACCAACCAGAGAGGTGGAAAACTTTTATTAGTGTGGTTGAATGAGAAATAACTGGCAGGTGATAGCATTAGTGTAGCTATGATGTGTAGCAAAGTCAGGAAATTTTACTGTGATTTACTGCAAGAAAACTTCTCTGAAAGTGCAACAAGTGATGAATTTAAAGCCAGTAGGGGATGGTTTGGTAAATTTCACAAGAGAAGTGGAATCCACAGTGCGATAAGATATGGTGAGACTTCCAGTTCTGGAAACTGGAACGAGGAAGAATTCATGAAATTCATGAAGGCAGAAGGATACACTCTCAGTAAGTGTTTAAGATGAAACAGGGCTCTTTTAGAAGGAGATGCCAAACAGAACCCACATCATGCAGGAGAAAAAGGCATTGCCCATGAAGCCTGAGAAGGACAGTTTGACCCTTTTGCTGTGTGCAAAAGCAAGTAAAGATCTGAAGGTTAAGAAACTACTGGAGTACCAATCCAAGACCCTCATGCATTCAGGGAACAGAATGTGACAAGGCCTAACTGCCCAGCACATGGAGAGCCAATGAAAAAACCTGGGTCACAGGCTGCACAGGTAGTGAAGGTCAGTATGTCCACGGGCAGGAGCAAGGGTCTGGACATCATTGGTGGAGACATAAAGGAGCTCATTGAGGACCATACAGAGAGCTGATGATAGAAGAACTTGCTGGACTCCCGAGTGAGCCTCAGAGAAGGTGCTTGTTGGGGAGCATTCCACTGAGGAAGAGGCATAGGAGGAGGAGGAGGAGGAGGTTGGCATTGATGTTGAATCTGATGAACAATAACATGGCTTTTCATTTCTAGAAGGTTATGCAGTGCAGAAAAAAAAACTCAAAAAACAAGTGACATTACATAGATTTTTCAACAAAATTGACCCTGAAGCTAAGAGACAAAAGAAGAGAGGAAACTCCTGAAGGGGATCTCCCTGATGTCGTCATGGGTTGGGAGACACTTGCTCCAAACAGTAACCTCCTCCCTCCTCACCTTCTTGTCCTCCACACCAGAAGTCACCTTAAAGCAAGGTCAGTGTTCTCTCTCTCTCCATACTGTAATATGCTGTACTGTATTGTACTTTGTTTCATAGTTTTGTGGTTAAAAAATACATATGGTTCAAAATGGAGTAATCTTATTTACATTGAAACTTGTGGATAAATTTGACTTGGTTCGCGATCAATTTGGTTTGAAATCAGAATCGTGGAATGAATTAAGCTTGTGAACTCAATTCTGTAGGTACCACTGTACATGTATGTGTGGTACTTCCCTGTGTGGGGTTGGTACATGTGCATAACACAACCAATTCCTTTTTTCCATCCGTATCCCTTCCCCCATCCTCTTATCTCTGGATCCCTTATCCTTTGAGAAAGCTCTATTCTATCTCCTTACTTCCTATTACCTGTCAGTTGTTTTGCTTTTAGTTTTTTCTTTGGGTTTCTCCTATAAAAAACCATATGATACTTAAGCTCATGTGTCTGATTTATTTTGCTTAATATTGTAATCTCAAAGTCTATCCATTTTTTCCATAAAGAACTCAAATTTAATTTTCTTTATGGCAGAGTAGAAATCTGTTGCGTGCAAATACCACACTTTTAGTCATTTATCTCTTAAGGGACATATAAGTTTTTTTCTAAGGTTTAGTTGTTATGAACTGTGCTGTCATAAACACATGTATGCATGTATTACTATGATATGAGGTCTTTAACTCATTTGGAAAGATACCTAGAAGGGGAATAGCTGGGTCAAAGGGAATTCAATGTTTTCATGTACAGATTCTTGTATCCCTTGACCTTGGTGGACAATCCTTCTTTTCTTTTTCCCTACATAAACGTGTTAGGAATATTTATTTCCAAGTTATTTTGTGGACACTTTCTTCCTTTTCCACTGGATAAATTCCTAAAACTGAAATGTCTAGATCATTTAGTAGCTGTATGACTAATTGTAATCTTTGTATATATGGCTGTTCCACTGTGTATTCCACCACCAGTCTAGGATAATTCTAGGTGCCCCATCCTGACTAACACTTTTTTGCCTTCTTTTTGACTATAACTACCCCAGTTGGTGTGAAATATGGTTTTAACTCGCATTTCTCCAGTGATGGATACAGGGAGCTGAAAGGTCACTTCTACCTAAGTTTTAAAGTAGAATCTTTGAATGGATTAAAAATGACACAAGGCAAATTAACAAGAGAAAAGCATTCAAATGTTATTAGTTTTTCCATGTACATAGGAACCCTCACAAGAGAATAAAGACCTCCAGTGAAAAGGCCAAAGCAGAAATATTTTATGCAGTTTAGACAAAGAAAGATAAATACAGGAAGGAATGACTGGCCAAAGGGATACTAGCTGGGATGGTAAATGCCAGGGAAATCACTAAGAGATTATAGGCTTTAAAGTTGGTGGAGGATAACAGTCTCTACAGGAAGTTCCTACAAGCCCAGTTCAGCAACAATGCCTGGTTTGTGGTGATTAAGGATTATTTCTCACCTTGGTACAAAGAAGGCTTCTTCCTCAAGGGAACTTTGTGACTGGTGCCTGTAGGAAAGGACAGGTCAGAGATTCTTTTCAACAACTACAGTGTCTCAAATGCTTTCAGCTTGAAATAGTAAAACTAAGCGGCATATTTGGAGGGTGTTTTATTCTCTACTTCTTCAACTAAGAATATTTGATCAGAGAGGCTTCTGGGAAGATGGTGATGTGGTAAAAAGCAGAGAAAGAACTTCTCTGACATTTGCTGGCCAGACACTGACATACAGCAACATGAGGAAGAGAAGAAGGGGAAGTGGGTTTGAATCTCTTAGTTTCAAAGCCTAGAAAGGATTTGAAGCAAGAATTGAAGCCTGTGGGAAAAGTGAAGAGAGAAATTTCACTGAAGAAGAAGGAAGTGGTGGGTGGCACCTTCTCCCTGAACTGGAACTGCAGACATACTAAGAATGCTGGCAACCCCAGATGCCTCCACCGACAGATACAGCAGTGCAATGGAGAAGTGGACGCTATGGACTGAACTTAATGGTGAATGGACCAGATTTGGCCATTCTGAGGGAAAGGGTGATTGACAGCCATCTTGGAGAGGGGCCAGCTGAACTCAGAAGTCAGGACAACTGCTGGCTCTGTCTAGCAGTTCCCAGCTGATTGCAAGCCCGCAGAAGATGTGCTGACTGCCACAGGCTGAATAGGTTTGGTTCCAGCCTCATGGCCAGAAGTCAGCCTGAAATTCAGGGGAAATAAAGGTGCAGTCTCACTGAGATTATCCACTACCCTTCGGTAAGGCTCCCACTGGCTTACTGGGATAAATCAACATGGAACTGGATTCTGTCTCCACATGTTGTCTACCAGTGACAGCAGGGGCAAACCTTGAAGTGGACATTTTTTCTCTTTTACTTTCTTGTTTTTTCCTTCATTGTTTGATCTTGTTTTTATATAATTGTGAACATGGTTTCTAGTTTTTTTGTGGTGGTTGTTCTGTTCTTCCTTTTATTTCTTCCTTCTCTTTTCCTCAAGTGTTCTGTACCAGTTTCCCAAAGGTGTGATCCTCCTTTGTGCTTTAGCCTTGCTTCTAATCTTTTCCTTTTCTTCCATTTCTCTATCTTTTCTCCTAACCCTTTTTAAATTTTCTCCTGGAATATTGAGGGCTTATTTATTGCAAACAAGTTTTTTGGTTCATTTTAGATTTTGCTGTATAACCACTAATTCCTATGGTTAATGGTGGCAAATTAATCATTATCTCAATTTGTCATTGCTTATTGTACCACTTCAGCCAAAGTAACATAATTGTTGTAACCAACTGTTCTTCCTGGTATACTAAGATCTAAGCATCATAGAAAATACTATGGATCAGTACCAAAGAACCAGGGATTGGGAAAATTAGGCAGCAACTTCTCATCTCCAATAAATTGAAGAGTTAGGATCTTGCAACAGACTCAAAACCCAAAAGCCAGCTACACCTGGAAGATACCTTTTAGAAATAGTAATTTCCTAAGAGTTCTAAATACTAGCAGTAAAACAACTCACCATAGGCAATTTATAAACATCAACCCAGGAATTAAACTAGAAAAAAAAAATAGAAAATGAGAAGATACATAAATAAGATGCAACGCTAGACATCCAGCTCACCAAAGACAAAGCCAGAGGGCAATGAGGTGGGACAATCTGAAAGCCACACATTTTACCTTTCTGAAGTGGCAACAAGAAAGAAAATGAACGAGGCTTCAGAAAAAATCAAACCAGAGATAATTTCATGCTTAGTGACTCTACAACAGACACTGATTAAAAAAGTAGAACAGGTTAGGAAAATGATGGAAATCATGAATGCCCAACATAGGAAAGAAATGGAACCCATAAAACAGATTCAAGCAGATATCCAGGAGACTAAAATTTCCTTTGAAAATATCCACAGCAGAATAAACCAATGTCAGGGCAGAATCTCAGACATAGAAGACAGGAAGGTGGTTAGTGACCATGAAAAGAAAGATTTCTTAAAAATAGTAAGGGATGATGAGAAGTCAATCCAGCAACTGATAGAGGATGAAAAGAAAAATAACAAGATTAATTGGAGTCAGTGTAAAAGCAAGAGACAGAACAAATGATATAGAAAAAAACCTGTTCACAGATATCATGGCAAAACCTCCCTTGGTAGAGAAAAAGCATTTGACATACAGATAAGTGAGGTATATAGAACTCCAATTAGTTATGATCGAAAAAAATCTATGAACTCTGCTGCCACATCTGTGAGAATTTGAAGGTTTTTTTCTATTCAATTCCATATCTGTGGTTTACAGTTCTGACCCTTCCTTGAGTCACCAGAAAAACTGACACACAATAGAGCCACACCTGAAAATCCTAGCAGTTGACCCTTTAAAATCGTGTGTTGTGAAAGAGGTTTAAGCCAGGCATGGTGGTTCAAGCCTGAATTCCCAGCATTTTTGGAGGCTGATGTAAGATTACAAATTCAAACCCAGCCTGGACAGTTTATCAAGGCCCTGTCTCAAGATAAAAAATAAAATAAAATAAAGATTTAAAAATAAAAATAAAAAGTGTTAGATTGTAGCTCAGTGACTCAGTATAGATGCCCTGGGTTCAGTTACCAGTATGAGAATATGGGGGTGGAGGTGAAGGGGAGGAGGGCAGGGAGGAGGAGGAGGTAAGGGGGAAGGAAAAGAGGAGTCCTCCAGAGACTGTGCTTTCTCCTCCAGAGACTGTGATTTCTCCGAAGCCCAGAAATCTATAGTTAACTAAGGCTACGATGCCACCTAGTGCTAGTCAGCCCACATCATCATCCAAAACTGGGGGCGCTAGAGAGGTTAAAAACAAAAGATAGAAACTAAAACTGAAAACGTGAAACAGCCTGTTGTGTGTAAAGGACAAAAATCCTCACCGTGGATGCTGCTGTACAGGCATGTATGTGTCTAGGTGTAACATATTGCAGAAACACTTATCTCTAATAATAAATAGTTAAGCTGGAAAGTTTAAGAGCAATTTAGTACTATGCACAATGCATTCTCTTCTTTGTGTGTGTGTTTCTTACACACACACACACACACACACACAGACGTGCACACACAAGCTAATCCAGCAGTAAATCTTTGGGCTCTGTCTTCAAAAGTGTCCAGAATGTGGTCACTTGTCACCCCTACACTGTTCCCTCTAGGACGAGCTGCCATCCTCTCCCACTGAAATGAAAAGAATCCTCTAATCACACCCTATCTCCCTTTACCATTGCCATTGTCCCTGGCCCATTTTCTGTCTTCAATTCCTATTACTTTCCCCCGCTAAGATCTAAGACTGTTCCACTTCAGTTGCCAATCACAAGTTGCCAAGTGGTTTTACCTGTGCTTCTACATGTTTTTCTGGTGTATCATTTTAATTTCCTTCTCATTTCTTTGAGATTTCATAATTTTCCTTCCTTCCTCATTTCTTTCCTTCTTTCCCTCCTTTCTTCCTTAATTATCCCCCTTTCTGTCTCTTTTTCTTCTTTCTTACATGTCTTGCTATGTTACCCAAGCTGCTCTCAAAGTCCTGGACTTAAAGGATTCATTTGTACCACCACACCCTGTCTTTAACTATTACTTTTGAGTGATTTTTTTATGATTGTTGTGGGGATTACAAGTATCAATTCATAACAATCTGGAGAGCTGAGCTCTTACCACTTATTAACGTGATATGACCTAGTCTCTCTGGTTCAGGTGGCCTGGGAGAGATAGATAATAAAATTTAGACTTGGAACCAAAAAAGAGATCAACTCCTGGGTACTACTAGGCATGGTATTTCCCATCCAGTGAAAATGACAGTCTACATGGATCAGCCTATGCACTGAGGGGCATGGTGTATCAAGGAAGTTACAGAGAAGTGTGAAACACAGTCCTTATCTTCAGGGAAGAGAAAAGAAAGATAAACTTGGCAAAGGAGAGCTCCTATTTTATCCAAGTCACAAGCTAGTTCCCAAAATTCAGTGACAGATAAGTCAAGATTCTCAAAAAGCTCATTGTCCCATGAGGACAGTAGCAGAACCAACATATTACAGTTAAGGCAATGCAGAGCTGAGCACGGAGTGCTGTGGGCACCCAGGGATCTTCCTATGCTAAACTCAGAGCAGGGGAAGCTTTCCAGAGAAAAGCAACTTACCTTCTTCTTGATAGCAATAATAACTGGCATCCATAAGAGATTGCTGTCTCATTAAATCCTCTCTATAACACCATGTGGTATGCAAAAATACAGTGATTTTCCAGAGTAGAAAACTGAGCTTTGGGAAAGTTCAGTGATTTGCCAAAAGTCCTACAGCTCTGAAGTGGTAGAGCTTGTGGAATGCTAAAAAAACCAAGTGGAGGCTCTTTGGCCTCCATCATTGCATTTGGCTTCACACCAGTCATGTATTTTGCTTCAAAAATGAACTGTTCCAAAAACATACAGAACACTCATTAACATTCCTGTGTATAAAAGTGTGACCCTTACATTACCCCATGCCCCTGGCCTGCGTCTTATCCAAGGATAACTTACCTCACCGGCCCAAAGGAGATGAGAGCACACCTGGTCCTGTTCTCCCTAACATTCTCTTCACATGCTTGCATGCCTTATGTACATGTTTAAGCTCAGGAAGGCTTTCTAAAAGCTCTCTGCCTTTCTCAGGGATGCCCTTCTTTTGGAACTCACTACTGGTTCCTTGCAGTGTTGCATTCTCATTCCTAATAAACTCCTTTCTCTTTGTTCCAGTTTGGGCAAATTCTCTTACCAGCCATGTCTTTTGCTCTCCAAATGCTATCTCACATGGCAGAACTGGGAAGTCATAACCCAATATGGTGAGTGATACTAAGCTGTATTCATAGCCACTGAGATATACGACCAGCAACCTGGGGTCCAGTAAAGAGACCTGAGTGAAAGACACGTATTTGGGCAACCACAGTGATAGCTTAGAAATAGATGAGATCAATTAGGTAGAATATTTGAGTATAAAGAGAAAAATCCCAAGAATCCTGAGAAATAGTAATATTAAACAAAAAGTTAAAGTATCAGTGAGGCTTTGTGGCATATGCCTGTAACCTCAGCAAGAGGATCCCAAGGTTGGGAAAAATTTGGCTATATTGAGAGTTCAAGGCCAGCATGGGCTATGTAATAAGACCCTGTCTGAACAAAGAAAAAAAAAAAAAAGGAAACAGAAAGACCAGACTAATGAACTGGTCAAAGTCATGCAGCACTGTTGGTTGCTTACCAGTTGGCTTTCTCCTTTTATAAGTTCTGGGCAGACTTAGCCTGGTGGAGGGTGATTCATGACTTTCATGAGCCAAATCATGGCAATATCCCCCCCCCCTTTGCTATTGGTGGGATGGACTTGTGATCCATTCTGGCAAGTGAAAGTCTGTTATTGCTTCAGTAAGCACTGGAAGATTTCCTATCAGGTGCCAAGGCTGTGGGGATACAACAGAGAATTAAATCCTTGTCTTCAAAAAGTCAAGTTGTTGGTAAGAAGAGACAGATAATAAAGAAATGAAGATATATGCCAGCTACTGATGATTCCTAAGAAGAAAAACTACAGTAAGGAGAATGGGAATGTGAGATAAGATACAATAGTATTTTATACAAAATGGTCCGGGAAAGCCTTTCTGGTAAAATGGCAGGAAATAAATGAGACACCTCTAGTGGGTACAAATATCACCTGCCAGCAGGTTCACACCACCGTTGTGACCACAGAGGGAGCCATATGGGAGAGCAAGAACCTGCACTCTTGATACCATCCAGGACAGCCAACCCCATCCCACTGATTCAGGGCTGGAAAAGAAAGGACAAAGCATTTGGAATCAGGAAGGGGTTGTGTCCTGGAAACTAAGACATGATCAACAGTTCCAAATGCATAGAGAAGTCAAAGAAGATGTGTGTGTTTGTGTGTGTCTGTCTGTCTTGTGCTACTGAAGATTGAGCCCAGAGACTCTACAGTGAGCTATATCCACAGTTCTTTTTACTTTATTATTATTTTTTTAAATTTTGAAACAATGTCTTATTAAGTCTGTAAGTTGACAAATTGCCATCCGTCTGCTTTGTGGCAGCCTCCCATAGTTCTAGGACCACAGGCACACTTAGCTAAGGATAGTGTTTTAAAGCACCTAATGGTGATCTTGACTAGGGCAGTTTCAGCAGAGCCTTACCAAGAAAAGCCACCCTGCCACTGGAATGATGGGTAAGAATATTAGCATAATGTGTCAAGGGGCTTGCTGCAGAAATGGAAGACAAGAGATAGCACAATACTGGATTCAGGATAAAGATCAGAGGACAGGATTTTAGTGGGGGACCTCTGCATTTGCTTTACACTGAGGAGAAACAAACAACAGACAAACAAATGAGAGGGATAAGTTAAAGACACAGGGAAGAGAGGGGTTGAGAAAAATGACACGGCGGCTAGGAAGACATACTGTTCTCAGGAAACCAAAGTCCTTAGATGGCCTTGAAGTCCATGCAATGTCCCTTTCCAGCCCGCTAATCTCACCCGCAACACTCTGCTTGCTCCTCCCATCAGCCCTTCGAGTTACTCTCTCTTGCTTCTTTAGGCTTCTGCCCGTGGGTCACCACATTCGAGAGGCTTCTTGGCCACTCCGTACAAAGCAACCCCACCACGCTGCTCCACGTTCCCCGGTTCCAACTAGGTTTTCTGTACCACACTCATTGCCTGCTGACCTACTACATATCTCACCCATTAATTCCACTGTGGCTCTTGCCACTAGAATATGAGACAGGGACTTGGCTTTGTTTACAGCACTGTAACACATGTAATAGGCACTTGGAAGTATTTGTGAATTGAATGAATATGTGACAAAGAAGTACCAGAGACAAATATATGAGTTTTTCACAAATTTTTTTTTGAGCTTCAAAATAAATTTAGAATATAAGTCCTTTTTTTTCTTTACTTGTTTCTTTCCCTTTTGTCTCCTCCTCCTTCACCCTCTTTCTCCTCTTCCCCCTGCGTCTCCTCCTTCTTTTGGTACTGGGGATGGAGCCCAAAGTTTTGACATATGTTAGGCAAGTACTTTAACACTGAGTTCTATCCAATCTTGTTTAAAATTTTATTTTGACACAGGATCTTGCTAAGTTAGCCAGGCTGACCTTGAACTTGAGATATTCCTACCCTGGCCTCTCATAAAATGTACATACTATCATGCTCTCTATTTTACAGATAAAGAAATGAAGATACAGGTGGAAGGAAGGAAGGAAGGAAGGAAGGAAGGAAGGAAGGAAGGAAGGAAGAGGGAGGGAGGGAGGGAAGGGGGGAGAGTGGGGATGTAGCTCAGTGCAAAGCCTCGGCATTAAATGCTATAAAGAAGAAAGAGAAGGAGAAGACATAGTTGCTTTTATGAGTGATGTAATATTTGGGAAAACCTCATTCAGTAAACTAGACTCTGTGTAACTGAGCAGAAGCCATAGGATTTATTTGCAGAAAGGGGCTGAAAAAACAGAAAGCAGAACAAATGCAGACTGATTCTTCAACAATTAAACACTTTTTTTTTTTTTTGAGGATTGGAACAGAGCAGCTTCATCAGAGCTGCTTAGGAAAACTGGACCTTCTGATTTTCTGCTGTGTCTGATTGGTTGTTGCCCTCAGGTTCCACAATCATGAGACCCGAGATCGTGTCTGATTTGCTTCCCAACATATCCCAGCACCAGTGCAAGACCTGGCGTGTGCAGGTCATTCAAATTACTGGTACATAAATGACTGCATAAGTTCAAGGATTAAACATGGCTAGTGGCCAGAGTTGTCACTGGAGCAAGAGCAGTTCTGTGGACAGGTAGGGATCGAAGCCAGATAAAAGCAGACCAAGAGGAAATGAGGAGGTTGAAGTACCTACCTGGCAACTGTGAGTTAACAGGTAGAACAGCTTAGTGAGAAGGATGTGGGCTTTGAAGTTGTGCAAACCTTAATACACACTGCAGTTCCATTTCTTTTTTAAAAAATTTATTTTATGTATTTATCTTACAAGGGAAAAAACTAATAAAAACAATGATACGGAATTTCAAAATTAGATAATAGGAAATTAATATTGTTTAATATGTTGCTATATATTAATAATATAAAATATCAATAATATAATAATAATATGCTATATAATAATATAATTAATAATATATCATAAAAGTTGCTCAGATGACAACATATAGGCATGAAAAAAATAACAATATAAGCACAAACTTTTTTAAATGAACTAAAATAAATAAGTACTATAATTACCTTCTGTCTGTGTGAGAGTGTGCATATATATATATCTTCTGGCACAAGATCAAGTGGGTTTTTGATGAGACTGCTTAGCTGTGACATGGGAGGCAGGTGTAAAGGACAGTGGCCACTGAGCCCATGGCTGCTCTGGGTCTCCTCCCCAGCCCGTCCTGAACTCTGCGTGCTGTACTTCTTTTCCTGCTTTCACTGGACCACACCCACCCTGCAGTGCGTTTCCTTTCAGAGCACTTTTCCTTGAGCACTTCTTTTCCTTCTTTTGCTCTTGGCCAGTTGATTGAATGGGACAGTAAGAGGTTGGGAAGAATGCTGCCCCCTCCAGTGCCTGAAAAGAGGCATCTACTGTATCCTTCTCCATAAAATGGGGCTCATATGACCTGTCTCTAAAAGTTCTGGGAATCACTGAGGGTAATGGTACACACCTGTCATCCCAGCACTCAGGAGACTGAGGTAGGAGGATCGCCTCAGGTTCAAGGCCAGCCTGGACTACACAGTGAGTTCAAGGCCAGCCTTTACAACATAGCAAGACCTTGTCTCAGAAAGAAAAACAAAGAAAGAAGAAAGGAAGAAAGGAAAGAAAGAAAAGAAGAAAGAAAGAAAGAAAGAAAGAAAGAAAGAAAGAAAGGAAAAGAAAGAAAGAAAGAAAAGAAAGAAAGAAAAGAAAGAAAGAAAAGAAAGAAAGAAAGAAAGAAAGAAAGAAAGAAAGAAAGAAAGAAAGAAAAAAGAGTGAGCCTAAGGTTGAGATTTAAGGAGACAATAAAAAACACCCAGATGTGTTCCAGGTGTGTTCGGATTATAACACCTCTGGTTCTGGTTCACATATATTTTTACAGACCTACCTCCTACCCTGCAGTGTGCAGGTCCCAATTCCAAGCCCTTAGAAAAATTGCAACTGGATTTATAGAGTGTAACACCTAGGCACCTTGTGGAGGACAAAAATGTGGTCACAAAGATGTTTAGAGATGTTATCTTTGGAAGTGCATAAAAATATGCTCTTATAGGTACTGCCACCAACAATTCATGTTCAAAAATATAGTCAAGGTAATGTATAGTCAACTAATGAAATTCAACCATTCTACAAGGTCATCATATTTCAAAATATCATTTTCTACTTGATAAATACATACAATTTTATATACCAGTTAAAACAAATCATTTAAAATAAATCAGGAGATAGATATTTATACAAGTACACAAATAGGTACATTTTTGTAGATGCACAGAAAATGGTTTAGTTGGTGAGACTTGAGGTTGGGAGTCTGGCAGAAATAAATTTCTTCCTTCTCCTTCTTGCTTCTTTCCCCCTTCCTCCCCTTTCTCTTTCCTCCTTCCTCCTCCTCTCTTCCTCTTCTTCCTCCTTTTTCTTCTCCTCCTTCTTTTCCTTCTGCTTCTGCTTGTTCTCTTTTTTCTTCTCCAAACCCAGGGTTTTATGCTAGTCAAACATTCTATAACTGAGTTTCATCTCCATCCCTAAAATTACTTTTAAACTTTCCTTTATAGTATTTAATTTTATTACTTCATACATGTATTACCCACTTCAAACTAAGGAAAAAAGGTGTGTTCTCTTCGTTTCAATCTCACTATTCCATTTCTGATGGCCTCCAGTTGTCATGGTTGCCTCACTGGGTCCTGGGTGAGAGTTTATCCTTTGCAGAGTGCCTAAGTGGAGACCCACGGGGCAGTATGTGAGTTCACAGATACATATCCTTTCAACAACTGCTCAGAGTGACTAGGTATTTCTGTGGTCCACAAGCAGATTTGCTTAGTTGGAATGTGCAATTTGGCCTTCACAGACATAATAATTATTTTTATTTTTTTAATTTTATGGGAAAAAGTAGAACAATATTTTGTAACAGAATAATAGGAAAATAACAGTAGTTAATACACTGCATATTGTTATCTTTAAGGTAGGTACTAACAGTATGACTTATGGGCATAAGAAATTCTCCAATTGTGGATCCCAGATCAGAGGGCATATGGAACTTTGGCTGCCCACCCCACCTCACCCATCAGACCCTGGATCACAGCAGATTTTTGGCTGCTCCTCCCCCTCGACCTTCTAGACCTAGTACTGCCATGGATCTTTGGTTGCCCCTCCTCCTCCCAGGACCTTTTACTGCAGTGGATTAACCTTGCTGGTCTGATGGAAGACTCAGTAATCCCTCATCCAAACAGAGGACCTCAGCAGGCTTACATCAGTGTGGTGAATTTGCCCTTAAAATAGAGGACTTCAGTAGGTAAACAGAAGCAGTAGCAAAATCCACTCCAGCTGTAGGACTTTGGTGAACCTGGCAAGAGTGAGGGTAAGTCCTTTCTCCACACAGTGAACATCAGGTGGGTTGAGGAGTGTACCAATAAGGCCTCCCCCAACCTGGAGGAAACCAAAAGGGCTTATAAGACACCCATTGACACAGTGGGGTCCCAGCTGAGGCAAACACTATAGCCAGGTAGATCTGGTGGCCTGGAACAATCTGTAGACATAGTAACAGCAGGAACTAAGAGTTGACTTACATCAATACTCCTAGGCTAGTCAGGCTAGGAAGGCTATAGGACTAACCCAACAGACCCTGCAGGAGAAACTTAGGTGACTGGCCCTCCTCTTCATTGTGGGACCTAGCAGTTGGACAAACATCAACCACACAGTAGGACCCTAAGATATGCACTATCAATACTTGAGACTAGCGGAATTGAAAGACCAAATATTAGCCCAAAAGGTGAAAATGATAAAATGAAAAAGCAAAATGCAATCTCCAACATCTACTCCATCAGGAACAAGTACAAGAGACATTGCAGTAAAGAACATTAAAAGTCAGGCACCTGAAGTTTTTGAAAAGATAGCAAGTGAAATAAAGAAACAAATCCATGAGTCTATAGAGGAAGCCAAATTAGAAATAATGTCTCACATAAAGAAAGAAATGACAACCTTAATAAAGGAGTTGCTCAGCATACCCAGAGAAGACATAGATGAAAAAGTACAGGAGCATGGGAAAAGGATGGAAACTTTCAATGAACAATACAGAAAAGAAGTAGAATGCATGAAACAAATCCAAAGAGATATCCAGGAAATAAAAAATTATATTGAAAGCTGGTGAAACTTTTTGAATGAAGCTGGGGATAGAATTTTGGGCCTTGAGGGCAGCATTGCAGCTAGTGACCATGAAAGGAAAGAACTTTTAAAAACAATAAGACAGCATGAAATGACAACTCAACAACTTCAAGATTATGCCAAGAGAAACAATGTAAGACTAACAGGCATCAATGAAGATGCAGGAGTGAATGTCAGTGGTAAACTACTCAGAGAAGTAATAGCAGAAAATTTCCCAAACATAGGGAAAGAATCTGATATGCAGATAAGTGATGTATATAGAACACCAAACAGCCATAACCAAAATAAATCTATACCCAGACATATATTCAATAAGATCCCAGAGATATAATAATTAAGATTCCCATAAAGCATAAAAACAAAATACTGAAATCTGTTAGAGAAAAGGCACAACTCACCCAGTCAAGGAAAACCCATTAGGATTATGGCAGACTTTTCAGCCCAAACTCTCAAGTTAAGACAAATTGTTGTGAAGTGTTTCAAGCCCTGAAAGTAAATAGCTTTCAACCCAGATTGATGTACCTTGAAAAACTTTCTTTGAAATTTGATGGAAAAAAAAGATGCTTCCAGGACAAAGAATAACTGAAGAAATTCATGTCTACCAAACCACCCCTAGAAAGAGTACTGAAGGACATACTAGAGAGAGATAAAAATAACTGGAATTTCCAGAAAAGCAACAGAAAGAAACTACCAGAGTAAGCAATTAAACAAGGGAGAAAAGCAGAAAACCAACAGCAGGAAAATAATATGACAAAGTTGAGCCAGTATATATCAGATATATCCATCAATGAAAATGATTTCAATTCACCTATTAAAAGAAATAGATTGACAGAATGGATAAAGAAACAGGATCCAACAATATGCTATATACAGGAAACATTTGACTCAAACGGAAACTCAGAGACTAAAAGTCAAAGGATGGAAAACAATATTCTATGCAAGAGGAACCCAGAAGAAAGCAAGGGTAGTTATTCTGTTTGCACAATGTGAACAATGTGACAATGTGAACTTCAAACCAAAAATGATCAAAAGAGTTAAAGAAGGTCACCACATATTGTCAGGGGAATAGTTCAAGAAGAAGAGCTAACAATCATAAACATATATGTACCAAATACAGGAGTACCCAACTATATAAGACAAATACTAATAGGTATGAGAAACCAAATAGGCAATAACACAATTTTCATGTGGGCCTTAATACCCCATTGTCACAAAGAGATAGATCAACTAGACAAAAAGTCGGCAAAGAAATAACAGAACTGAATCAAACCTGTGAGCAAATGGACTTAGTAGAAGTTTACAGTGTTCTACCCAACCACATCAGAATATACATTCTTCTCAGCTGTGCATGAGACATTTTCTAAAATAGATCACATATTATCCCATAGACATTCTTAAGTAAATGTAAAGAGATTGAAATTATCCCATGCATATTATCTGACCATGGTAACCTGAATTGGAAATTTATGGCAGAAGAAATTGCAAAAACTGCACAAATACATGGAAATTAAATAACAACCTTCTGAACAACCAGTGGCTTGCAGGTGAAATTAAAGAAGAAATTAAGCAATATCTACAGCTCAATGAAAATGCAGATACAACATACCAAAACCTGCAGGATGCAATGAAAGTGGTCCTAAGGGGGAAATATATAGCAATAAATTGTCATATCAAGAAAATAGAACAAGCACAAATAACCTAATGCTACATCTCAAGCTTCAAGAAAAAGAACAAGTAAAACCCAAAGCTCATAGAAGAGAGGAAATTATAAAGATCAGAACAGAAATTAATGTAATTGAGACCAGAAAAACAATACAAAAAATTAATGAATCAAAGAGCTGGTTTTTTGAGAGAATAAACAAAATTGATAAACCTCTAGCCAACCTTATCAAGAAAAAAAGAAAAAACTCAACTTTATGCAGTAAGGACTTAAAAGAGAGAAAATACTAGAGATCCCATGGAAATTCAAAAGATCATGAGTACCTACCTTGAAAATCTTTACTCATACAAGGCGGAAAACACAGAGGAAATGCACAGATTTCTTTAAAGGTATGAACTACCAAAGCTCAATCAAGAAGCTGTAACAATTTTGAATAATCCAATATCAGCTACTGAAATTAACAACTAGATTCAAACTTAGCAACAAGGAAAAGCCCAAGTCCTGATGTATTCACAGCTGAGTTCTACAAGAAATTTAGAGAAGAGTTATTGCCAATACTCCTCAAACTCTTCAATGAAATTAAAAGGGAAGCAGTCCTCCCTAACTCATTCCTGAAGGCAAGTATTACTCTGACACCAAAACCAGAAAAAGATCCAACCAAAAAGAAGAAATATAGGCCAGTCTTTCTAATGAATATCAATGCAAAGATTTTCAGTAAAATACTGGCAAATAAAATGCAGCAAAACATCAATAAGATTTATACATCATGACCAAGTGGGATTTATCCCAAAAATGCAGGGATGGTTTAACATACACAAATCAATAAATGTAATACACCACATCAACAAAGCCAAAAACAAAAATCACATGATCATCTCAATAGACGCAGAAAAAGCTTTTGATAAAGTCCAACACTTGTTCATGATAAAAAACCTGCAGAAACTTGTAATAGATTGTATCTACCTCAATCTGATAAAGGCCATCTATGGCAAACCAACAACCAACAATATGCTAAATAGACAAAACCCAAAAGTCTTCACTCTAAAATCAGGAACAGGACAAGGATGTCCACTATCACCACTCCTATTCAATATAGTTCTGGAAACATTAGCCAGAGCAATCAGACAAGAGAGAGAAATAAAAGGAATAAAGATAGGAAAGGAAGTTAAATTATTACTATTTGCAGATGACATGATACATAGAAAACACTAAAAACCCCATCAAAAGACTACTAGAGGTAATAAACAAATCCAGCAGCGTAGCTGGATACAAATTCAGCTCTCAAAAATCAATAGCATTCCTGTACACAAACAACAAACTCACTGAGAGAGAAAGTATGGAAATAATGCCTTTCACAATAGCATCCAAAAAATGAAATAATAAGGAATCAACCTAAGCAAGAATGTAAAAGACCCATATGCTGAAAATTATACTACTCTGAAAAAAGAGATTGAAGAAGATATTAGAAAATGGAAAGAAATCCCTTGCTTTTGGTTAGGAAGAACTAACATTGTGAAAATGGCCATATTCCCAAAACTGTTATACAGATCTAATGCAATCCCAACCACTGACATACCTTACAGATCTAGAGAAAACACTCCTAAAATTCATTTGGAAACAGAAGAAACCTAGAATAGCAAAGGCGACTCTGGACAACAAAGGGAAGCTAGGAGGCATCTCAATTTCTAACTTGAAATTATACTACAAAGCTACTGTGATAAAATCACATGGTACTGGCAAAAAAATAGACCTAAGGGTCAATGGAACAGATTAGAAGATGCAGACACAAAGATATTTTGCCACCTTATCTTTGACAAAGGGGCTGAACATGTTCACTGGAAGAAAGATAACTTCTTTAATAAAAGAGGTGCTGGAAAAATTGGCTCTCCATAGGCCAAAAGCTGAAACTAGATCCATGCCTATCACCATGTACTAAGCTAAAATCAAAATGGATCAGATATCTAAGTATTAAAACAGAAACACTAAATCTACTGGAAGACAAAGTCGGTATAAATCTTGAAGATATAGGGGTAGGCAAAGAGTTCATGAACCAAATGCAAACTGCACAGAAAGTACTTCCCAGAATCAACAGCTGGGATCTCTTCTTATTAAAAAGTTTTTGTACTTCAAAAGGAATTACCAGGGGTTAGCTCAGTAGAGTAAGTCTCTGGCAAGCACAAGGTCATGAGTTCGATCCTCAGTACCAAACAAAAAAATAGTATACTCCAGATAATGACCTTACAAAACAAAATAATTAAAAAAGAATTACCAACAGAGTGAAGAGAAAACTGAAAGAATGGGACAGACAGAGGGACTGACAGCTGTCCCTCAGACAAAGGACTTATGTCTAGAACATATAAAGAACTGAAAAACATCAGGCCTCCCAAATTCAAAGACCCAGTCCAAAAATGGGCATCTGAAATGAACATACACATCTCAGATAAAGAAATACAAATGGCAAATAAATACATAAAGACAATTCAACATCACTAGTTATTCAAGAAATACAAATTAATATTGAGATTTCATCTCACTACAAAAAGAATGGCTTCCATCAAGTAATCAATTGATAACAAATGTTGGTGGGGCTGTGGGGAAAAAGAAACACTTATTCACTATTGGTGGGAGTGTAGACTGGTGCAGCCACGTGAAAATCAGTGTGGAGATTCCTCAAAAAACTAGAATTGGAAGTTTCATTCAATCCAGCTATTCCCCTCCTGGGTATTTTCCCAGCAAAATTGAAAAGGTCATGTTACAGTGATATATGTGCACCCATGTTTATAGTAGCACAATTTATATTAACTAAATCTTGGAAACAACCAAAATGCCCATCAATCCCAGTATGGATGAAAATGATGTGATATTTTTCTATAATGAAATATCACTCAGCTATAAAAAAGGATGATCTTGAGGCTATTATAGGTAAATGGAGGCAACTTGAGACTATCCTCATAATTGAAATATATCAGACTCAATTTGTAAATATCATACTGTCTCTCTAGTGTAAAAAAATAAAAAACCTGAAAGACTAATAAGATTCAAAATGTATAATAGATATTATAAGAATAAAAGGAATCTCCGTACTGATTTCCACAGTGGCTGCACCAGTCTACACTCCAATAGTGAATAAGCATTCCTTTTCCCCCACAACCCCACCAACATTTGTTATCAGTTGATTTCTTGATGACAGCCATTCTTTCTGTAGTGAGAAGCAAGTGTTCAAAAGGAAAGAACAACTTGTAGGTATACACTTATAACTGTAAGTATGTTTAACTGTGCAAGATAGATAATCATGCTACTAAGTTTTTGATAGTTCATCAAACAGAAAAATGTGCTGTTGTTTGATTGTCTGTTCATTTTTATGCTTTGACTTTGTAGCTTGAACAACTACTTCTAAGATGACAATATGTAATATATCATAGTGGTGATTTCTTAATATTATTTTTTGAAATTCTGCATCTTTTTTATGTTTTGATTTTTTAATAAAGAAATTCTCCCATTGATGTTAGCACAAACTTTCTTTTTCAATGAACTGAAAGAACACTAATAATATAATTAACTTTCATTTTTTTCTTTTTCTCTTCCTTTCTCCTATCCTATTTCCTTTTTCCTTTTGAACAATATCTTCCCATTTCACAATATGTATTATACATTTTAAACCTTGTTTACTCTTTCAGTTTCTCTTATCAGGGAGACAATACAATGTTTACACATGTGCAACTGATTTTTTCACTTAGAAGTTTGGTTTCTAGTCGCATCTATTTACCTATAAAAGTCTCTAGTTTATTTTTCTTTATAGCTGAGTAGTACTCCATTGTATAAAAATATCACATCATTTTCATCCATACTGCAGTTGATGGGCATTTTGGTTGTTTCTAAGATTTAGCTATTATAAATTGTGCTGCTATAAACATGGGTGCACATATATCACTGTAACATGACCTTTTCAATTTTGCTGGGAAAATACTCAGAAGGGGAATAGCTGGGTTGAATGGGGCCTCTAATCTTAATTTTTTGAGGGATCTGCACACTGATTTCCACAATGATTGTGACAGTTTACACTCCCAACAACTGTGAACGAGGGTTCTTTTTTCCCCCGATCCTCTCCAGCATTTGTTATTGGTTGATTTCTTGATGATAGCCATTCTTTCTGAAGTAAGATGGAATCTCAGTACTGTTTTAATTTGCATTTCTCTAATGACCAATCATGTTGAACATTTTTTTCATATATTTCATATATTTATTTGCCATTTGTATTCTCTTCACCTGAGAAGTGCATATTCATCTCAGATGCCCATTTCTGGATTGTGTCTTTGAATTTGGGGAGGGGGTCTGATTTTTTTCTTTATATGTTCTAGATATAAGTCTTTTGTCTGAGGGACAACTGGATAAATTTTTTCCACTCTGTGAGTTGCACTCTGTTGGTGATTTCTTTTTATGTGTGAAAGCTTTTTAATAAAATGAGGTTCAAGTTGTTGATTCTTTGACTTATTTCTGGTGTGAACAGACATAATAATTATTGAAAACACTTAGTTTCTACCTTGTGTAAATGGTCTCTTTTACTAAAACAGCAAGAATGGCTTTCTAGCTAAATTTCCCCCTTTTGTGGTTGTTTTATATTTTTTTGGCTGAGTGTCTATAGAACAAAACAGCAACCACTAGCCTTAACATCATTATTTATTGTGTGCTAGAATGTGTGTAGTAGGTTTGACAGGACTCCCACAACTAGATATTACAGTTGGTGTGGCTTAAACAACAGAAATCCATTTTCTCACATGATGAAAGTTAAACTCCAAGATCAAGATGCTGGTAGTGGTGGTTTATCCTGAGTCTCTCTCCTTGGATTGTAAGGGGTATCTTCTCCCTGTGTCTTTGCCTGGTCTTCTCTCCAGGCTTTTCTGTGTCTAAATCTCTCTTATTGTGGCACCAGTCCTGTTTGATTAGAACCCATCAAAAGATCTCATTGTAACTTCATTGTCTCTTTAAAGACCTTACCTCCAAGAAGGGGATTAGCTGGGTCATATAGAATTTCTAGTTTTAGTTTTTGAGGAATCTCCATACTGATCTCAGCAGTGGTAAGTAAACTAGTATAATACTTTGCATCCCCACCAACAGTGTAGGAGAGTTTTTTTTTTTTTAACCACAACCTCACCAGCATATATTATTCTTTGACTTCGTGATGATGGCTATTCTTTCTGGTATTGTTTTAATTTGCATTTCTCTAATGGCCAGTGTTATGGTTTGTATCTAGATGTCCCCCAAAGCCTCATGCTCTCATGGGTGGGGCTTTTTGAAGTTGGCTGGATCTAGAATATGTGATACAGGGATTAAGGGTGTGTGGTACTGGGTTAGTCCACTGGTTGGTTTATCATAGTTCTGGGTGTGGATAAATGGAAAGGCAAACGCTGGGTGTGGGTGACACCACCCAAAATGTTTGTATCCTGAATGGGCTAAAAGAGAAAGGGAGGCTGCTGCTGCTGCAGCTTTCTGCCTGCTCTGCCATAGATGGTTTCTCTTCTGCTGTGCCACCCTGCCTTGGAGCCAGATGACTAAGGACTGAAACCTCCACAAACTGTGATCAAAAATAAACATGTACTCCTTTAGCTTGTGGTTGTTGGGTATTTTGTTTCAGCAACAAGGAAAGTGAGTAAGATACCAGAGTTGTTGAATATTTTTTCATGTGTTTGTTGGTCATTTGTACTTCTCTTCACTTTCCTATTTCTTGATTGCATGTTTCATTTTGGGTGATTTAATTCTTTTTGAGATTTTATACAGTCTAGATGTTAGAGTCTTCTGTCTCAGGAATAGCTGGAAAAATTTTCTCATTTTGTAGGTTGTCTCTTTATTAATTGATTCCTTTGCTAAACAGAAGTTTTTTAATTTGATATAATCCCATTGGTATCTTCTCAAAAGAGCTAAAAGACATCATATTACAGCCTTACATGCATGCCAATGTTTATAGCAGCACAATTCATGATAGATAAATCCTGGAAGAAGCTTTCATGCTTAGCAATAGACAGATAAAGAAAATATGGTATCTATATATATAGTGGAATATTTCTTGGTTATAAAAAGGATACATTCAAGACATTTATATGAAAATGGATGCACCAGGGAAATATAATATTAAGTGAAATAAATCAGACACACAAGCTTAAATATTGTGTGGTAGTTCTCATCTGAGTAAGGCAAAATAGAGACAAAGAGCAAAGGATGGATAGAAGGAAACATGGTGATAGATCTTTTGCAAATGGGAAGGGAAACTGAGGGCAAAAAGAAACTAAAAAGATTTAAGATCTGCCATACATAGGAACCTTATAACCTCAATGAATGTAAATATTATTGCCATGAGCATGAGCTAATAATAATAATGATAACAGCAAGAAAGAAAATGGGAAAAGGAGATTTAGAGATGGAGGGAGAGAGTGAGGTGAGGGTCTTAAAGAAGCAAGCTGTGCTGAGTAGATGTAACCACACCACTGAGAAGATTGTAAAATGCATGTATCACAATTGTGTGTTAATAAAATCATCTAAAATGTAAAAAGACCCTATATCCAAAGATAGTAGCATTCTGAGGTGTGAGGGTTAGGGTTTCAGCCTCACACTTAATGGGGGTGGGGGACAAAATCCAGCCTATATCAAAATTGTAAGTGCTTCACAAACATTGTATAATTTAAGTCCCAAACTGAAGTCCATGAAAGAAAACTGAGGAACAGAGACACTAAATAATGAAATTAAGAGATAAGCAGGTGGTAGATTGAAAACGAAATCTATAGAGACTTCAGATGACAACTGTACTATGTGTGAGCATCTTTCAGGCATGCTATTGAATCTGTTCAAGTGTCAGAAAGGAGGGAAACTCAAATGACTTTTGTGGTGAACAATAGAAAAATGCCATCCCTAAACCTCGATGCTTTCGGGGGAAGGTAGTAGAGGAGAACCAGTCAGTCCTCACCTGTGTCCTTGTGACTCACAGCCTGCTGCCCCATCCTTCTAGCCCCAGGGAGCCTCTAGCAGCAGGTGGTATGGTCAGAACTTGGCCACTAAGTCCACGCTCATGTCTAGCTACATCCATGACGATGTGACATGAGTGTAGCCCCTTTCCCCATGGAAATCACTGGGGACACTTGTAAACCACACACTCTGTTAGGAGCACTCTCTTCTCCTGGCCAGTGCCAGGGCTTTCGCCTCACAGGGCTTTCTAAGAGGAGTCAGCAAAGGCCAAACTATGCCCAGAATTCCTGGCAGGAGGCAAAGGTAAAGGAGGCTCCCTGCCCTGAGCAGAGTGCACAGCTGTAAACTCAGGTGATGCAGAGCAGAGATGGCAGCAGTTAAGGACACCTGGTATGTTGGTTATTGTAACTGTTCTGATGAGGACAGTGTGTCATTCAGACTCTTAGCCTCAACTTTCTCACTTTAAAAGGGATCTTTCCCCAAGATTCATTCATAAAGTTCGAGGAGCAGTGGGGAGGTAGCTGACACCCGAATCACACTCCAAGGTAGAAGCACTGAACTGCATTATACTCTTGGTATTTTTAAATACGTTAATGATGGCTTTCAGCTGTGAGGCTCTGAAGAGAAGGGAAACAGTTTCATCATGGTTTGCCATTTAGAAAATCTTTTCCTCTCTGAAACACAATTATATTTGTAATTAGGTCTGTTAGGAGATTATTATTCACCAACATATTTACTAAGACACCGAGATAGTAATAGGTTTTTTTGTTTGTTTGTTTGTTTTTTGGTAGTCTGCTAAATTTAAAAATTAGATCATAAATAATTGGCAAGAAGCTACGAGACCAAAGATATCACGTGACATTTCCAAAACATCCGTGTGAACTGAAAATACTATTTTACTAATCCAATGCAATCATTTTTGGGCACTCAGAATCAAAACTCTGAATATATTTTTGAGTAATTTCTGAATGAGAAATGCCAACCTCATTTTTAAAAGTCAAAGAAATAGCTAATGACCAAGAACATTTTCTTAAACAAGTATCAATGTTTATTTATATCAATATTTTACTGAAACAACTTTTTATTTTGTTTTGTTGTTCCTGCTTGGTTTTTATTCCATTTTATTTTTTGAGACAGAATCTTTCTAAGTTGCTCTGAGGGCTTTGAAATTTTGATCCTCCTTTCTCAGTCTCTTAAAGGAGCCGGGATTACACACTTGTGCCACACATCACGTGAGCTGTTTGTTATGTGTTACAAAGATGTATAAATGATCAACTGTACTGATCATGTAGCAATGAAGGTAATAAAAAAATAGAATTTTTCCTCTTGGCTTCTACTTTAAAAAATAGTTTGCATTTACCTGGGCTCCCTGGAAAGTCATTTTTGGTTTGTTTGTTTATTTCTTTATTTCTTTTGCTGTGACTATACTAGATTATGTGTTCTGGATCCTTTGGAAATGGTTTGGGGAGTCCTGGGGTTAATCACCAGTACAGCAAAAATAAATATATAAATAAATACACATATGTTGTTTTAAGTTGCTAAATTTGTGGTTATTTATTACTCAATGATGGAAAACTTGGGTAACTTGTAAATCAACAAACACTGAAAAACTGATCATTTAGATTAATGTTACTTCTTAGAATTAGAATAAATCTTTTCCTTCCAACATAGGAATACATATTCAAGCTTTCATAATGCCTATGATCACATATGGCTGCTATACTTATAATTTTTATGTCTCCTCAGTGCATATATTAAAATCTTGGTCCCAGAGTTGTACTAGTTGTAGGTAGTGGAACTTGTGAGAAATAGACCTACCACAAGGTCTTTTAGGTATTGGGATAGAAGAGAATTGAGGAAACTGTCCCTTTCTCATTCTCTTTTGCTTCCTGGCATGATGTGAATAGCTTTCTTTGGCCATGCATTCCCCACCTCTCCCATCATGTGTGGCCTTCTCAGCAGCACAAAAGCAAAAAGACTTTTGGATTGACCATGGACTGGAACCACCAAAACTGTAAACATACATCTTTTCTTTTTTACAAATAATTTCAGGTGTTTTTTAGGTAATAGAAACTATTTAATACAGAAAAGTTGTACCAAAAAATTATGTCTTTGCTATTACTAGGCACGATCCCTATCACTGAGCTACCTCCCCAACACTTTGCAGTTCCTATAGCCAACGATGTGGAAGAATCTGGGCTTTTTAAGGAGAGAAAACATAGAATGTTGTAAGCAGAGCTTATAGGGTGATTCTAGAGAGGGCTCAAACACTGATAAGGTCATGGACAGTAAAGGCAGAGCTGATGAGATTTCAGGTAGAAATGAAAACCATACTGGGAATTGGGCTAAAGGACATCCTTGGTGCTTAGGGAGAAAAAGAGAACAATACTATATTTAGTCCCTGAGACTTTGTGGAGTTTGAGCTTTGAGAAGACGGGCTGGTGTACTTGGTGGAGGTTTCAAGGCAGCAAAGCATTCAGGCAGTGGCATGGACTTTACTGGCTGGTTTTAGCAATATTTACAAAAAACAAGCAGGAATAGACCAGGATGGCATTAAAACTTGGTAGGTTTACCAGATACAGAGCATGTGTGAACTTTTGGACAGGATGGTGATATTATCAGCACTGATAAAAAGAAGCCAAGGGCCACATGTGTGGCAAATGGTTTTATTCTGTGTGCTGTTGGGATGATGCACTGCATTGCTATAGGTCTGAAAGCTCTGGAGCCAAGCAATGGTGGACTAGAACCTCCCCAAACTATGAACCAAAATAAACCTTTTCTCTTTATAACTGAATGATCTCAGGTATTTGTTACAGTAACCAAGAGCTCGCTAACACAATGGCCATTCACATTTTGGATTGTGAATGTAATTGTAAATTCCAGTGTGAATTTCCAAGTGTTGTGCTGTGTTATTACCATTATTATTTTCCTCTGCTCTATCTTCTACCCTCTAAAAGTAGATGCTGATAGGAGATTCCTTCTTATAACAAGTCTACCAGTGGCCAACAGCCTGAGGGAAAACAAGAAATGGAGCAGAGGTACTTCCCAAGCCCAAGCTAAGGGAAGAGGACAGTACAATAAGAGCAAGAGACATTTTACTTTCAATTTCTCCAACAGCCCAAAAGTTGGTGGGTATTAAATGAACAAAGGTTGTGCGGAAATATAAGGAGAATGGGCAGTGGTCAAGAAATATATTATATTTCACTTAAGACAAGCCAAAGCCATTTGTCTTAAAAGCAAATTTATAGAAATTAGGTTTTTAAACATAATACAATCAGGTATAAATTAAATATTATTCAGCATAAAACTTTGGAAGCAGTAAACAAAATTTATCATCAACTCTCATCATTTATCAAAGAATGGCCACACTAGAGTTGCCATGCTCAGACGAAGTGTCATTTGTCATCTCTGATTCCCATGCCATCAACCCACCTTCTCATCTTTACTTTGGTTTCCAGGTATTTCAAACTCAGGAAGAAAAAGAGCTCCTCATGATGGTGACACACACATTCTAACCTCTGGAAAAGACTGTGTCCTGTTGTAACCCTAAAGTTCTGCCTGGTTCATTGTGCTTATGATGTTACTCCTCAAAATCAGTGAGGATCAAAGCCTGAAATAGGAAGGCTCAGTCCCAAGTTTTCAGTCTATGGCATTGAGGAATTCCCTTTATAGCTTCAATATTTATGTAGTAATTCTGTTAAAGCATTCAAAATCAGAACATAGTGTTTGCAAGTCACATCTGAACATAGGTACAGAGAAAATTAGCATATCAATATAACTTTTTCTTAGAAAGCCTAAAAAAAGTATACTCTTCATTAATGCAATACACTATGGTATTTCGTTGACTCTGAAATACTGTAAAATGCAACATTATTTTATATTTGCAAGAAATTATGTTTACAAAAAATTTCAATTAACTGTCACAATGTTATAGGATCATTTATTGTAAGACATCTTGATTTCAAAATAGTTAAAAGTGTGGGAGACATGCATATACTGCAATGATCAAATGCAGCATTAAAATACATTCCTCATAAAACCACCAATAAAATATTAAACAATAAGAACATTAAATTGGCACATATTCATAATTAATAGCATATTCTTAAAGCTATTCTGTTTTTCACTTCTTAATTGAAAAGGAGAACAGGCTGGCAATGACATTGATTTCTAGGGATGTCTCATACAACTATAAAACGTGTTTTCAATTTGGAAATTATTGCATTCTTCCTTCTAATATCACAGAATAAATGATCTAATAAATGAAGTCTACATAAAATGCCTCAGTACAGAGCCAGAAGGCAGAGTCACGACTGGAAACCCAGTTTTTGGGGTGCTGCTGTGTTCTTTTCATAGACACCAAAAACCAAGTTGATCATTACCATTTTTTAGTCCAACCCAATAGATAAGGTAAATCAACCACTTAAAATATCTACTTGGAAGGATGTTCTTTTATGAAAGTAAACTCAACTTTATAGGCAGCTTATGAATGTCTCATAATTTGCTTAGCAAATCCATTCTACTTCTCTTTGGGTTTTGCTCTGTTAGGCATCACTCAAACTCAAATGATTTCTCTGTATGTGCTGAAACACAAAGGTCTTAAAATATATAATCCACCTCATGTCAAACACTAGTCTCAAGCAAGATCCTACTGTATGACCACTTGGTAGTTTGCGAGAGACTGTGGGAGTGACAGAACACTTCAAAACTTTTTAGCACTTGCTATAGAAAGATCCAGAAACTTGGATCTGTGAAACATGCTGAAGATCTGATAATGCTGTGCTCTGTCTGGCCTCTTTGGAAGTGGCTATTCTTCGAGAAAATCAGTAAGTAATCCATCTTCTCTAAGCATTAGTTCCTTTTGTCCTGATTTCTGACAAAGAACTTCACAGGACAATTCTGACGTTAGATGGAGAAGACTCAAACATTATTGTAGTTGAGAGGAATTAGTTGGAGACTTCAGGTGTGGCCTCCATTAAACTATTTCTAGATGTTTATACATTGTGGAATGTCGCATTGTATGACTCATTTAATTACTTTGAAAACCATCTCATTGTATTCTTTTACATCCTTATTTCATATTCTTCCTCCTGGTCCTGAACTAGAGGGCAAAGCTTTCTGGATCTCACTCTTGATATTTTCTTTTCGCTGGCAATAGACAGAAAAGGTGGCTAATTTATACATCACAGCAAATAAAACAAGAATGAGTATTGTTGATCCCAAACACATGTACAGAACTACTGGAAATTCTGGGTATAGTCCTTGAAGAATTCCTGTCCCTGCAGGAGTAGCCATTAACCCCAGGGAAGCACCAACTAGAATAAATGCTGTAGACTTCCCACTTATGGTTGTGTACTGCTCAATCCAAGAAATACCGCTGGGAAAGGTAGTGGCCATCGAGGCCCCATACACTGAGCTCGCTATCCAGAGACAAAGTGAGTTCTTGTCAAAAAGCACCAGGAATAGACATGATAGCAGGCTGCCAGTGTTGCTCAACACGATCATGGTTCCAGGCTGTAAACATGTGGCAAACAAGATTGCCAGGCCCCTGCAGGCTGCAAAGGTCCCCCAGAAGATGGAGTTCAAGCCAGCCGCTTCGCTTTGGTCCATGCCAACGTGGGTGGTTGCAAATGAGAAAATGTAAGAGCCATAGGTCACCTCAGCTCCAACGTAAAAAAAGAAGAAGAGAAAAAGGAGGCAGAGCAGGGCCCTGTGATGTTTAGTTCTTCGACATTCCCGAGCAGACACTGTTGATTTTTTGTGCTTTGAGCTTTTCTTGAAAAACAGAGCAAACAGGAAGACAGAAACTATTAAGATGTAAGTACCAATGGAAGCATAAGCCCACAGTAAGTTCAAGTCATCAGGGGCTGCAAACAGAAGGTCTGGGTGGGCTTCAGGAGATCGGTTGAGGGCTGGAGGGTGGAGGTCAGGCTCTGTGTGGTTTTCAGCTGACACTGTCGTCCCCAAGGCCAGTTTTGCCAGAATGGGAGTCAAAAAGGCACCCAAGGCAAAACTGAAGTGTAAGGCCTGCATATGTGGGGCTCCTTTGTCCCCCCAGAGAACCAAGATAAGGACGTTCCCACCTACCAATGAAAGAGGAGAAATAGTTTAAGTACAGTGACTACATGGCCTGAGCATTATAATATTCTTAGTTATCAAACATTCAATCACTTCTGTGATTGAAGCACTCTAGCCCACTGCCACCAGACTTACTGTATATAATATTTCATTGTCAGATAGTGGTCACATTACCACAAATTACTGCAATGGTTTCTGTAATTTTGATTGGCAGTCACTTCAGGTGTATATATATATATATATATATATATATATATATATACCAGATGCAAAACACATGCTCAGGAAGCCTAACCCTCAAGGATTCTGCTGTGCCTATTACAGAAAATAAAAACACCTCCCAGCACCTTCCCTAAACAGGTCACCTAGAAGATCAAAGACCAGAGTTTCATAGTGGTGGCTATCTTATTTTTTATCAGACAGACATATAATTCTACTGTAACTTTACAACCAAACTAAACCTAAAACATAAAACATTTCAAAAATCTAACCAGTAACTTAAAGCACGGAAGAGAAGCTAGCAAGCAGGATTTGGTGCGAAGCCAATATTACTTATGCTATCAGATTTTCAAGGGCATGACAGAAGAGGCAGCAGAGCAGGAATTTCTGAGTGAGAAAAAGACAGAAAAGGAAAGGAAGGAAAGTAATGCATGCCACAGGTTTTTCTTAGCTCAATAACTGGGGTACCTTTTTAATTGGATGGTTGTTTCTATGCTTTCACAGCCAAATAGTGGTTCCCATTTATGTCTACTAACCCACCAATTCCTCTTGCACTGCAACAATAACATTCTATCCTGAAGTGAAAGCCCTCTCAATTGCACTATAATTATTCACAAGAGGGAATCCTGCCCTGTCCTGCTACTGTAAATCTCCCACAGAACCAAATCCTGTAAGTTCACTTCATAGTGGTGAGTTTGATTTCCTAATTAGCAGAAGAGGAGCTACCAGGTAATTCTGACTGGGTGACCCCATGAGCATCTAATAAACCTGGGTCACTCAAGAGCTTTGCAAGTGACAGCTTCACATCTTCTCCTGTACTTTTCCTAGTAGTGTTCCAGGTGACAATGAAGGATTCACTAACCTGTATCCAGAACACCCATTCCAACACCAGTGACAGACATCATGACAATCAGTAATGCTGCTGTCTTGCAAAGAGGAATGAGATACTGAGCAATTGAACTAGCCAACAATGACACCCCTGAGAAGAAAGGGCAAAAAGTCAGCTGTAAAAACAGTGTTGATAAGGTTCCTGGGTCAAGTAAACCTAAAAACTTACAAAAATAGTATGTACAGTCAGATTACAATTTGGATATCTTGAGAAGATTGCAAATTGTACAAATGGTTATTTCATTTAAATCTTTTGTAAGTTTTATGGACCACAAAATATAAATTACCATGACATAAATGATAAATCACCATGACTATAATAGTACTGCTAGTAATAAAACTATAAGTTATGTCACAAAGGAACTTGTGAAACAAAAGAGATAGGCCACAAATTATTCACTGAAACATTTCACATTTAATAACTGAAAAAGACTTTTAGATCTGAGGTGCTATTTAAAAGGCAAAAAGAAAATGGAGTTATTGTAGTTGGTAATAAAACTTTAAAAAGGAGGAGAAATATAAGACATACAGTGCTGAGCTGAGAACGTATGTAGCTCAGTGCTACGATGCTTACACACCATGCACATGTTCCCAGGTTCTTCCTCGAGACCTCCCTTCATACATGTGTGTATGTGCACACATACATACACATGAGTATTATGAATATAAGAGAATATGAGTGTGTGCATGCATGCACGTGTATGTGCATATACATGTGTATATACATGCACATGTATACACCTACACATATGTGCATATACATGTAAGTGTACACATATCTGCATATCCGTGTATGTTCATACATGTGTATATGTATATACATGCATGTGAATATAACACACTTGCAACAAATTGTATGTGTACACATTTGAATATGTGTGCATATATATCTATACACACATTTATATTCACATACATAAAATACAAAGGGTATTTTATGCACCAGCAATAACAGATTATTCTCTTTTCTTAGGTGTTTTAGGGGTCATCACTGGTATGGGGCAGCAGGAGCAGAAACGTAGCCCTTGCCAGTCCCTCACCACTCTGGACCCCATGCTATGCTCAGTCCAGAGGCTGTAGAGCTGGGGCAGGTTCTGGGAGCTTATTCTGATCTCCATGGTCCCAGGACAGCTGCTCTCTGCCCTGATGAACAGAGGGGCTCCCTGGAGTGCCTCTCTGATTACAGTGAAAGTTGGGCAGGCTGAGGATCACACGCACATAGTAGCACTAGCACTAGCACTAATCTAACTTTTATGAGGACACAGCACAGATGCTCTCTCACTGCCAAAGTGAGCAACAGCAGGGAGCCCAGCTTCAAGGGGGGCGCCTAACACTCCCCACTTCAGCAGCCAACCGTTCTGCAGGCTGCTGTTTTTCCTATGGACGACCAAGGTGAAAACACTGAAAGTCAACAGACTGAAATTGCTGTGTACTTACCTAACAGTAAAAAATGATTCATATGGTCGAAAAGAACCCCACCTATGGCACAGCCACCCAAATATCCCAAAGCACGACCCACAAATATTTCAGAAAGGCTGCTCATATTTTGGTTCACATTTGTTGCCAGATCTTGAAATGTGGGTCCCAGAACAGCAGCAATCAATCCCTGAAACGTGAAGACAAAAGCTGTTACAAACAAAATGATATGTGTCTGATTTATGTGTACTATGAAAAAGTTGGGGAGTGGGTTACACAGTGCAATGTAGAAAATTACCTCAAGACCCACAATAAGAAAAAAAATTACGGTACTAATATTAGTAGAACTATCGATACCTACTTTTTTTCTTTTCAAAACTCTCAATTAAAAAAAAATTATTTAATCCTTCTGGCTCTTGGTTGCATTTTGTTTCCCATTTGAATAATAGCATAAGGTTGTTGTGTATTAAAAGATAATCAGGAGCTGGGAATGTGAGTGCTTACACACCATACGTGAGACCCTGAGTGTTATTCCCAAGACCAAAAGTGCGACACAGTAAAATTTAGCATTAAATCTGGTTTTGAAATAGCTTTATATTCTGACATGTATTACGTGTAATAACATGAGAATTTAGACATCAAAAATTTAAATTATCAAAATAGTCTCATCTTCGTTGGTGTTAAAACAGCAATATTTCTGGCACATATGGTTCCTTCCTCTGAATAACACATATAAAATAATCAAGATAAACAATTTAAATATTTTTTATTCTATATTTTTCTTCAAAGAAATTCTCAGACATCAGGAGTACAGTTTGTAAGACTTGCTTAGAAAATTTTACATACGCATGCACAGAGTGATTTTAAGAATCAAGTTTAAACCAAAGACAATATATTGTGATAAGCTACATTAAATTGTTTGGTCTAAGCTTTCTCCGTATGTTCCACCATGTGACCTGACTCCACATAGCGACACTGTAACCTGAGTATTGCCCATAACAAATGTCCAAGCTTTGGACATAGATATGAGCCAATCTTTCAGTCAACCTCATGCTGCATGATGCACAGTTATGTCCAAATAAAGCAAAAGGAAAACTGCAGAATCGGGTGTTTCTTTATGTGACTTTCTTTCTTTCTATACTACCTGCCCTTATTATTGGGTGCAGCTGTTTCAATCTTTATTGATTCAGGGTGCTTTCCAATTCACAGATCATTTCTTTGCTCATGACAGTCTGGTACATTTAATTTATCTAATGTTTTTCTTTTGTGGATTCGCATCGGGAATCTGAAGTAGACCTCCAATAATTCCAGGGAGATTGCGTGATCAAACACAGGGACCAGCCGGGGACCCTCGTGCCCCCTGACCTCACACAGCAACAGGGGGTGCTAGGCAGGTTTTCTCTTTTACTTCAGCTCACAAATTTGTCTTTGGGGCTCTCTGAACGATTTTATACTGGACTCAGTTCGGGGTCACATAATTAACCGGATTGCATCCAGGGTGAGGCCTCAGTTAGGTACTCGATGAAAATCAGTGCCCCCAAATCTAAGGCAGCTGGGACTCTTGGTATCCCCTCTCTGAGATACGAGCTAACTTTCATAGAAGTGATGGGCCTTGAACGTTTTTTTACTTTTGAAAATCTGAATTAACCTTATTAAGGACACTCTAGAATTGTAGTGGCCCCGGATGACATTTTTCACCTAAGTGACATTACTTGAGAGAGACAATAGAAGAGTGAGAATCCAAAACACACACACAAAAAAAACAACACAAAGTCAATGGGACTCAGCCTTTTGTTACTACACAGAGGTATCCAAAGATTAAATAAATCAAAGTTCACCTCTTTGCAAACTTCCTTGAAGAAAGTTAAACAAAAAAATCCTAATACTCTTTTTTTACAAATATTAGTTAAAGACTACCCTGCTGCACAGAAAATTCTACTCCAGTGGCTAGAAAAAAAATTAGGGTCCATGTACTTTTTGATAAAACCCTGAGTTTCATATTTTACCTGGCTTATGGCCAAAATGTTAAAAATTAAAGCTATAAGATCCATTTCTGTTTATATATTGACATGCTATCTTTTTCTCTCTGCTTATGCTATTGAAGAATGAAATCATAACAGAGCTCTATTTAACAGACTTTCAGAAAAAGATGTGCTTACATAAATGAAATATTCTCTCAAAAATAACATCAGACATGGTAGTGCACACTTGGGATTATAACTCTTGGGAGGCTGAGGTAAGAGGATTGCTTCAAGTTCAAGGCTAGGATGGAGGATGGGTGGAGCTAGTGAGTTTAAAACTACATAGAGAGACCCTGCCTCAAAAGACAGAGAGAGAGAGAGACAGAGACAGAGACAGAGGCACAGAGACAGACAGACAGACAGGTAAATAACTTGAGTATTCTTTCATTAGTAAGAATATTGTTCATTTAAGCAAAATGGAAGTTATCTTCAGGGTTAAAAACCCTGAAGATTTAATACAGGGTTTTAATATAATATAGACGCACAACTCTTACTACTAGGTTTACTGGTAAAAGGAGTTTAAGCTATCCATACAGAACAAAATTTGTCAGTAAGGAAAATAAGTTACGGTGGCTAGCTGTTTAATGTCTCATCTATATAAGCAATCCAGGCATGTTAAACTTAAAATTGAGTTAAACCCAGCACTAAGAAGTATACCTGAGTAGCTTCAGGAGGCTGAAGCATGAGTATTCCAAGTTCAAGGCCAGCCTGGACTGCTTAGTGACACTCTCTTAAGACGAAAAATAAAGAGTGTGGAGGATGTAGCTCAGTGGATAGGCACTTCTGGGCTCCACCCCAGCACCACAGAGCAAAGTAAGGTAAAAATTCTCAAGTGGAAGATGTTTTTCCTATACCAGATGATTTTACCATTCTTACTTGTGATCATAAATGCAAAGTTAGGGCTGAGAGGTATCTATACAAAGAAAAAATTAATTCATAGGGTTAACAATATAAAATATTTCCTGCCATACTGTTTATCAATCCAGAGACTAAGGACATTCGGGACGACTAGTAAACACACTTTATACCTCCTTGCAATGTTACACTATGAGAGAACACAGGCTTCCAGAAGTTAGGTGTCTTAGCTTTGCCCATTGGCAGATTGCTGGTGTGACTTTCACATGGCTCACTTCCTAGGTTCACTGGAGAGTAAGGTCACTAAAGGTGAGGAAGCTGGGTGTGGTGGCACATGCCTGTAACTCCAGCTCTCTGGATAGCTAAGGCAGGAAGATCACAAGCCCAAGCCCAGCCTGGACACGGAGCAACTGAGTAAGACCCTGTCTCAAAAAAATAAAATAAAATAAAATAAAAATAAACCAAACCTGGGGGGTGGAGCTGAGCGTGAAGATTCTAGGTTCAAACCCCAGTAATAAAAGAAAAAGAAAGAGAGAGAGAAAGACAGAAAGAAAGGAAGGAAGGAAGAAAAAGAAAGAGAGAGAAAGAAAGAAGAAAGAAAGAAAACAAGAAAAGAAAAGAAGAGAAGAGTAAAGAAAGTTCTATGTAATAAAAATAAGTTTTCATGCGAGGAGAGTTTTTAGTGAAAATAAGGAGAATAGCTCCTGAGTTTCCAGGAGGGGTTCTGATTAATGTGGTCCTATCTCAAAAGAAAATTTAAAGGACTGAGGATACGGCTCAGTGCAAAGACCCTGGGTTCAATCCTTAACATTGAAAAAAAACCGAATGCATAGGAACATTGCAGAAAGTTTGTAGAAGATGGACCTGTACAATATTAATTTCCTCTGTGCTGTCTTTATTCAATTATTGATCACTTATGAAAACTGAGTTTTTCTATTAAAAGAGCTAAGGCTTTTTAGCTTCCGTGCAATTTTCTGTATTCAAAAATTTAAATTCTAAATTAAGACTTTTTTTGACCCTGAATTAATTTTAGGAATTTCAAGATGAGCTCATACGCTACCTCAAAAGAATATCTCTCATAAAAAGAGAGACTTTAAGGTAACTGGGTATATTTTATATATTAAATTACATGGGAAACATTGTCAAATAATAAGTGATGCTAATATTTGAGTTATATTCATATGACTATCTTATGACTATGTTTATAAGTTGTATGAAATTCCTAAAAATCTAATAGTCTTATAATAACACAACCCATCATAATTCTAATTATTACCTTGAAGTATATGCAAAGTGTAGCACAATGCCATGCATCTGTACTACCAGATAAACAGGAGGCTGAGGCAGGAGGGTCATATGAGCTCAGGAGTTCAAGTTAGCACAATCAGTAAAGCAAGATCCAATTCATTTAAAAAATATATACAACAAAAACAATGAAATTTTCTTGTCAGTTGAATCACTATTATAATTAATTCTCATCAGATTTTTAACCAGGGCCCTTTCAAGTTGTGACCCTCACAGGCAGGTCAATATTTCATCTGGTACTTTGCTGAGCCACCACCAGTTTGATGTTCAGGGACATTCATGGAAAGGACTCTGTCAAGAGCGGGTTTCAGACAGCTTAGGGTCCCTCGATTGGACTGGGTAAGAATTCTCAGCAAACAAACTCACTGGCTCATAGACTTCAAGCTGATGTTTAACCCAACACTGAGCACAAGGCAGGTGCTTATGTCACTGAGCTAAATCCCTGGCCCCAAGAATTAATTATATACAAGGAAATGACTTGCAGATTTTCCTGCTGAGTCAGCCAGTACAGAAACTGTTGATACGCAATTTGAATGACCTCTATGAGGCTGATACAGGTCTGACCTAAATCTAATTACCTATCATAACCTATTTAGTAAACAGTGTTATGCAGTGAACTAGAGAAACAAAATTTGTATCTGTATTTGCCTTGCCAATTGTGGACTCATGGAAAAGCTCAGATGGCTGCCTGGACTTTGCTGAGTCTTTGCACCTTCTGTTATTAAAAGCTCTGCCCTTCACGACTCATCATGGATGCCTGGGGACATAAATATTTTAAATTGTAAAAAAAAAAAAAAAAAAAAAAAGAGGCTTAAAACTAATGGTTACTTACTTTGACAGATGTTTTAAGCATTATTCTGGTAAGATCACAAAAACCTGAAATGCTATGCTTCCAGCACCTTTAGGCCTAGATAGATTTCATTTGCTGGTTATACAGAAGGATTCCTAGTTAGTTATAGAGAAGGATTCCTACGCAGGAAGGCTGATGCTATGGAGACTAAAAAAAAATCTTTTCACTGCGGGGCATTCTAGTAAAACCTCTAGCGCCAGAGGTACGAGTTTCACTGCCAAGTCAGAGGAGAGTTAAATAAGGAGGCATGAACACATATTAGACTGAGTGAGTAAATTGAGCAGATGCCTTAGTCAAAGTTGTTAGCAATTTGTGGAGAACACAGGTTGGCCTGTCATGAAATAGTTGCTGGAAGCCTGAGGCTCTCATAACAGAGCCTCTATGTCCTCTCATGTATCTCATACAACTCCAAGTTGACTCAGCAGTGTGAAGCTTTCATACATTATCCCAAAGCATATTTTCAGAAGCAAAAGAAGCCTTTCATGTCCCACCAAATGAGGACAACCAGAAATTTCATGCTCTAAATCCCAGACAACGAGTCTGATGGAAACCCCGGAAAATCACTACCCCTGACTTTGTCAGAAAGGGCCACCCCAGGTTTTTCTCTGTGGTGAAATTTCAAGGCATTGGTCTTTGGATCTGGTCCTCACAACTTGGAGGAAACTGGAAACTGCACACTGTTGGGGACCTCAGGATAAGCCGATGAGGGGTGCTTCTCACCAGAAGTGGATGGCCGAGAATGCACATCAAGACTTGTGTGTCATTGTGAAAGTCTTCTCCTTTTCCTTTTCCAGTGTTACCTGCTGACCTAATCCCCTCCTTTGCCATACAGGAAAATACAAGGAATTATAATGATAGTTTGAGCAGGGGCTAATGCTGTAGGAAGAAACCAGAGCACCTGTGGGGTTTGCAGGCTGATACCCCTAAATCAGGATTCAATTTCACTACTGCCAAGGGTGCTCCAGGTTTTCAGTTAATCACCTTAAATTCCAGGGAAAAGTGAAAAGCCCTCTTTGATTGTCTACATATCACTGTCCCTTGCTTTCCGACTCCCTGGAAATAGTGCCCTGAACTTGCCAATTAGCAGTCTGACCACCAGCTAATAGAGAAAAGCTGAATGCTGTCTGCAGAAGTTGTTCTGTGGTTCCTGAAATTGCATGCACAAAGTCCACAAATTACTTTACCTGGAAATGAGCAAATTCTTGCGTGGTGTCACTGCATTAAATCCAATAAGGATTTTCTACTAAATGAGGTTATGCTCATTACAGCCTGCTATTAGAGGAGCACAAAAGAGTAAATTTCCCACTGGACCTTGTCAAGTAATGCAGACCGATTGTCCAAGAAATGTAACTGACCTCTGCACAATTGCTACTAGGTGGCACACTGTTTAGCCCCCAAAAGTCTAGGTTGAGTCTGCAGAGAGTTTATTTACTCTCTTCTGATTCCTCACTGGTTCAGATCTTGCTGTTTGCCTTCTGAATAGTTTTCCCTACAAGTTCCCTCCCCTCCCATAATCAGAGGTCAAAACACTCAGGATCCAAAACTATACCTAACTTGAAGTAGAGAAAGATAAATTAGTTCCCAGTGAGGAAAATTCCTAGTAAGATTCCCTGGCATTCCCTCTTGGCAGCCTTGGGGTGCCACTTATAAGGAATCTGAAGCAAACAGGCTAGTTAGGGGAAAATGTGGACCTGTATACAACCAGGCCTCCTTGAGATTCAGAAGGGTAGAAACTGTTCTCTGAGAGATGGTGAAAACATTTTATGTTCCACAAAAACACAGGTCTTCCTTGCCCATGCTGGGAGCTTATGTGTGGCCCTGGATGAAAATGAATGCTATGCTTTCCCTTCATTTCACAGCTCAAGAAAAGAGGAATTTAAAAGGTGGCTGAGCAGCTGGAGGTATAGCTCAGTTGGTAGAGCACATGCTAGCATGCACTAGGCCATAGGCTCAAATCCCAGACTGAAAAGACAAAGCAATGTACAGGAAATGGCTGGTAATAGCGCTGTTTCTCTAGACACCACCACTGAACACATTAAGGAAAGTTCTTGGGGGTGGGGAGAAGGACCACATGATGTGGTCACAGAAACAGCCAACGGTTGGTTTGCAATCATCCTGGGTGGTGGGTGGTAGGCCAGGCAGATCCACGGTTTTCTAGTCTTCCTGTTTAGTGGGTCTCCAGGTTCCTACGATTTGTGACTTGTAACTGCACACACGGATACTTCTTTGGATGAAGCCATTTTACAGCCACTCACAGTCCTTAGTCAACATCACTGTCTGAACAAAGACGATGCCCAATTGGACTCAAAACTGTTGAGCTCTCTTTATGGTGTGAATTTTGAATGGCTTGATTTAGAGCAGTTTGGTTCATGGAGATGCTGGTTACAGAGTACTGTTTAGCTTCTGGATATTACTGATGTACAAGATACCAGTAACACAGCATCTCCCAAAAGTCATCCTCGAGTCTCCCCAGTGTGCTGTATGCCCCTGAGTCCTAAGCATTTCATGCAGTCATCCTTTGTACACCAAATGCAACAGAAACACAAAGCATCAAGAATCACCCAAATTGTTTGTCATTGTCAATTTTGAACTACAGAATTAGACCCTCTAGTTAATGTGCCCAAGATTTCAGGGAACCTCTCAAAACGGCGACTGAGGGCTGGGGATTTAGCTTAGCGGCATAAGTGCCTGGGTTGCAAACATGCAGTCATGAGTTCAATCCTCGGTACCGATTAAAAAAAAAAAATTGGAGACTGAACAAAAAGGGACTTGTTACATTAAATCTGGCCCGAATCTGCCTCTCTACATGGGGAACATAACTTACCTTAATATGTCAGCATTGCAATTTGCCTGCTTGTGAAACAAGTAGCCCAGCAGCCAAAGTAGCCCAGGCTGCATGCTGCTCGTGAAAGTGGAAAGATGAATGAGCTGTAACCGGCAACCTATTTCTGTGTGTTCCTTTCTTCTTCTGTCTCTAGACACTGTCTGCCCTCTTCCTGGGTAGAGCATTCTGAATCTGTACTGTTTGGGGGGGTGTTTCCAAGTTCCCAAGTCATTTCTTTGCCCAAAGGAGGTGCTGAAGTTAACTTGTCTAACCTTTTCTTTGTAAGTGTTAGCAAGAACTGAGTGTTACAGCATAGCACGCTCCCACACTCACTTCCTCTGGAGCAAGGCCTCAAGAGGAAATTCTCTGCACCCTTTAGGAAAAACAGCATTTTTAAATAGTCTGCAGAGTAATTGTCCCCTGTTGCAGTATCCTGCTCTCAATGCAGGCTGTGTCCCCTTCCTGAGCAGTCAGCCTTGCTCTAAAGACATGGGATCTCAGATGCACCCTACCAGGCCCTGAACGGTAGTACTTCATCCCTTCAAGGGAATTTACAAGATCTGACACACTATGGGGGCTGCAAAGTGATTTTTCTTTCATTCCTCTCTCTGTCCTTCCCCCACTCCAATCCAAAAACTCTAAGAAATAATTACAGTTCTCTGAGATGCTAAGTGACAGAAGTGATTCCTCACAAGACTCACCCTTCCAATTCCCCTAGGTCACAATTATCCAGTGATAAGAGGAAAATTTCCACAGATGCCAAATTGAGGGGCAGGCCAGGGCTTTGGCTAAGGGCACGTCTTGCCATGCATCTTGCTCCAAGAAAAACACTAAAGGGTCAGAAGTCCTGATTCACACAGGATTGCCGACAGAGTAAGTGAGGTTCCTGGCTGTACCACTTAACCAGCTCCGCGCTCTGGAATTCACTTTTCCCTTGGAACTTGTATTTCCCAGTTGCAAAATTAAGTAATTGACCGAGTTTAGGCCATTAGAAAGAAAAAAATTGAGACAAATCACTTTTCTCTGTGATAGTTTGGCATGCGGTAGAGCAGTAGCTAGGGATATAGCCACCCCTGTTGGGTCTCCCCATTAAATCAAAGACATGAAAGTAGGTTAGCTGGATTGGAAAATCAGTTTCCCACTTGATAGTAGCCCTCCCTGATCACCGCTGCAGCCCCCGTGTCAGATGAG
>PVLA01009413.1:0-75571 GCA_004027455.1 Hydrochoerus hydrochaeris | reverse complement strand
TTTAATAGTTTCCTCACTCAATTTTAACACTCCAATTTTCTGTTATTTTTTATAATTTTTATTTTATTTTATTTTTGTCTTTTTGAGACAGGGTCTCTCTATGCAGTTCAGGCAGGCCCTGAGCTCACTTTGTAACCCAGACTGGTCTCAAACTCGCAACGATCCTCCTACTTCAGCCTCCTGAGTGCTGGGATTACAGGTGTGAGCCACCACGCCCAGCATAATTTTTATTTTAAAGAGAATACAATCAAAGCAAAATAAAACAGAATAAAATCAATCAAAACAAAACAGTGTAAGTGGCACAGAACTTCAAAGCAAGATAATAGAGTCAACAATGGTTACCATAATGCCTCTTCTCTTCAAAATAGCTGTCCATACCTTCAGACATAGTAAAAATCAAACAAAATGGAACAGAATAGAACTAATAAAAGCAAAACAATGATTATAGTAAAGGACTTCAAAACAAGACAATAGTAAATAAAAAATGGCTACCATAATAGATCTTGTTATCTTTGAAATAGCTGCCAATGGCACTGGGTATAATGAAATCAAACAAGACAAAACAGAATAAAATCCAACCAAATAAAACGATGAAAATGATACAGGACTTCAAAACAAGATAATAGGAAATTAACAATGGTTACTACCTTCAGAAGGAGATTCCCTATAGATGCTACACTGTGTATTCTTATCCTCTGAATAGATAACCAGACCACTGGCTTTAGGTCTATAAAGTCAGTGAGACACTAAATACTACAAGCATTAAGTTGTATTTTACCTCAATGGCTATCATCACAGCCTGTGTTTCTCTGGATCAACCAGTCACTTACAAGGAGGGGTGGGGTCAGGGAAACTTGGCTCTTCTTGTCCCCCTGCCCACATACCAGAAAGGACTAGTATCTGGCTCTCCCCCATCAGCCCGCATATGGTACCAACTCACAGGGAGGGCTTGGCTTGTTGTTGACTTCTTGTTCTCCCCCCACAGTCCCCAAATGGCACTGACTCATGGGAAAAGGTGGGCTTCTAGATCTCTCCCCAGCAGCCCATGCAAAGAACCAACTCATCAGGAGGGCTTATCACTCCAATTTTCAACACTTACACATTTTTCACTTGAGACATTATTTGTAAATATCAAGTCCTTTTAGCTAAAAAAGTTTTGATATGGTTTTCCACAAGTAATAGCATTGTTTCCAAAATCACAATGGAAATATCTAATCCAGAAAATTTAACATTCACATGATAGCAGCACCAATAATCAATCTATGTACAATTTTCTCTTGTTTTCCCAGAAAATGTCTCTGACACTTCTGCTCCTTATCCTAAAATTAATGCATAATCATATTCTATATTCAGCTATCATTTTATCTTTCTCTTTTACTAATGCTTAGTGACAGGGATGCAATTTGCAAACACATTTACTATTCAGTCAGGTTGGCTACATCACCTTGGCCTAGGAGGCAAATATTGGAAACGTACCACCCTGAGTTACTGGGCTGACAATAATCTGGCTTTATAGAAAATAATTCAGCTCAAATTGGCTTTATAGAAAATACTTCAGCTCAAAATTGGATTCTCACTTGTCATCCTTTATGGTGAACCAGACAAAAATACAGTAAAACGTTGGATTATAACTTGTTCTACATGTGTTCTACAAGATGAGCAAACATTTTAATAAATTTTAACTTGATAAATGAGCCATGACTTGTAATATGAGTGGCATGTGATGTCAAACATCACGTGATCACAGTTAAGCCAGTGGCTTATTTCTCGGTTGTCTCAATGTCTGTCTCTGTCTCTGTCTCTGTCTCTGTCTCTCTCTCTCTCTCTCTCTCTGGGACTGTAGGTGAACGTCTCCCAACAGCAGCAAGTTATGAAGGTGATCACATCTGCAGGATTAAAAGGCAGAGGAATCTCTCACTACAAATGCAATTAGGGAATTGTGTAAAACACAGCACATAGTACAAAATTTTGTAGAAAATCACCACCCAAAACTGCAGAAGGGCAAGCAACAAACCCGTTTAGGAATACAATGTCATATTTCCACAAAATCCTCAAAAGGAGGTAAAAGTAAGTTTCATCAGTTAGGTTCCTGTTAAAGTCATGCTAAAAAAAAAAAAGATTCCCTTGAGCCAGTAAATAGCAGTAATTCCACTACTGATAGGGAGAGTTGTCCTAAACAGTTAACCTACTCTCTCTTGTCTCCCTCACTCCAGACACAAAGGTATTACAGATTAAGTTCAACTTAATCTGTTAATTTTCTCTTTAGGTTACATTGGTTTATTATTATTATAGAAGTGTAATTATTTTACATAAATACTTTTGAGTTATGGAATAAAATGTATATCTCTATCTTTGCTTATTGGGAAATTAGCTTTGAGATACAAGTGCTTTGGGTTACAAACATGTTTCCATAATAAACTGTGCCAGGAAAAAAAAAACAAGGTTTTATTATGTTTTTGAAACCTGAAAAAATGTACCTTCTTTTTTAGAAAAGTGTGAAAAAAATGTTCCCTTTAAATATAAGCATCCGCTCTTGGGTTTATTGTCATAACACTGTTTGCCATTTTGCTTCCCACTCCAATATTATTACCACTTTCCCCTAACAAGTTGCCTATACTCTGGTGACATCTTAAAATCAATTAGTTACAAATCCCTTAGTCATACAGCAATAGTACTTTTTTTCAAAGTATGTTTATGGTAGTTAGAAGGATCCCGAACTTTGGAATCAAATAGATCCCAACTTTTATTCCTGCCACTCACTATCAGTATGAACATGAGTCAATTATTAAACTTTCCTCATATGGCAATAAATTAGTAAGTCATGATGACTCTGGCTATCTGGGAATCAGTAAGTGTTTTATCTAACAGCATGCATTTTTGGAGCCAGGGCATAGGAGTTCAAATTTCTTTTCTGCACTCATTGGCCTTGGGATTTTAGACAAATTACCCCATACTTCTGCTAAATTCCAACTTTTTATGTGTTAAAAAGAAATCAACAGCAACACTTATCTAATGGAATTATTCTCTTAAATGAAATAATATTTGCAAAATCTGAACAAACCTCCTAGAGAACACTTGCCTTATAGATATTATTCATCTACTTAATAAATGTCTTGGGACTCGTAAATACTTCACTAGAAGTTGTCTTCCTGTAGAGACACCAGCATCTCTCTTGATTCTGGCTTAGCAGCTCCTTCTTACATGCTCTTGCAGTCTTTTTTGAAACTGCTAGGCTGAGCTCAGGTAGGAACCCCTCATAATTGTGATTATTTCCTCTCCCTTCCATCCTACTTAAGTAAAAATCATTCTCTTCAGATAAAGGTTAAAATTCACCACCAAAGAAAGATCAGAGTAGAACACAACATGAGCTAAAACACTGGTTGTGATTTGAGGTTAGAAATTCAGATACATTAACCTGACACCAAATGAGTTTGAGGCTCATCTGACTGCGTAGCAAAATTTTGTCTCAAAAAAAAAAGAATAAAATTAAAAGATTTCAAATACATGTGATACCACAGTATGGTTTGTTCTAATTAAATGAACTCAGCTGGGTTTCAGAAGAGTTACTAGTCACCACAATTAATCTCTAAGCTCATACAGACAGCAGGTCTATGTGAATAACAGAAGCAGCTAATTTCAAACAAAGCGCAGGAGCTCACAGTGATGCTGGTCACCCAGTGAATGAGGTCAACCAGCCCACATGAATTGAATGGGAATGATTAGTGCACTGAGAGGCACAGGGCTTAGCAACTGTGTCCAGTGGGTAGCCATCCCACGCAGTGTAACCAGAGATGTCAGGGCTGGCAGGGGACCAGTCAAAAGCTAGCACAATAATTTCATTTCACAGAGACGTGGAGAAATTAAGTGACATCTGAAACATTACCAAATTACTAGCAGCAGAGTCTAGCTAATGGGATAGAATCTAACTCCTGATTTTATGCTACTGCTTTTATCTTATGTGACACTAACGACATTTGACTAATATTTGATTAAATGTGTAATATTTGTTGTTACATTATGCATTTTATATAACTATTATATTTTATTCATTTTGTCTTTTTAAAAGGAGAAGATATGCAATGCCCGATTTTATTTATCATTTCTCTGTATTTTATTTATTAGGGCTTATTTCTCATACATTGAGAAATGAAAGCCCAAATGATAATTTATGTAAGTCATCCCAAAACACAAATTAGTTTCAATCATTAGCAAAGCTGAGTGTCCTAATAATTTAGTTACAAAAATTAAAAGTCTTCACATTGATGTAACAGTCAATGAAAAGTCAAAATACTGAAAGCAGCAAAAGAAAAAATTAATATTAAATCTGTGCAAGCACAATTGTAGGTAACATTTAAATTTTTTTCTTTACATAAAAGAGGAAGGAATCCTGCTCTTACAACACTTAACTCATATCAAAGAGTGAAAAGTACATACAGAAACGAGAAATAAAAGACAGAATGCAAAAAAATATCATAAGATTGGTAGCACCAAATAGTCCATTACCATTTGGATGGAAGAAAAGGCTTTTCACTAGAGGATGTCATACAACAGGTAGTATCCAGATTGGCCTTTGACATCAGCTAGGATCCAACGTGTGCAAATGGAGCAGAAAGAGCGCTCTAGCCTGACAGTGAGGAGTCAAAGTCAGAAAGCCCTTGGTGTGTGTGATGAAGATCCTATCTGGCTGAAATAGAAGACTAGCTGGGCAGTTTGGGGACAGATCTTAGAAATTTTCAATTGAACATTAAGCCATAAAAACTAAATCAAAGACGAACCTTAAAATGAGTGGCAAATTTCTTGAGGTTGAAGTTACTACATTTTATTTTAGATATTTATAGATTAGCATGTGGTAATTAGAAGTAATAGAAGATTAACCTGTGTATTCTCTGCCAAGTTTCCAGCCATGGTAACATCTTGTAAAACTCTAGTAGAATATCACAGCCCGAACACCAGAATCATTACAGCCAAGGATCAGAGCTGATTCAGCATCACTGGTCCCTCATTGTTATAGTCAGGGGTTGTGCAGAGAACATGATGAGGATGGGGTAGAAATCTCTATATTTGGCACTCAGTATGACCAGAATGGATGACTTTCCATCATGAAGGCCACTATCCAGAATCAGGTGCTGGCAACCCAGTGGACCTTGCTTGATATACTTTAAGGTAAGCAAGGCATTTTACTAACTATAGTGTTCAAACTCAAGTAGCAAGTAGGAGTCTATTCATCATGAGTAACAAAGGGGCAAGTGCAGTCTTTGTCTGCAGAAGAGAAAGATTTCAGCTGACTGATATTAAAGCTGTTACATGATTCAAGCATTAAAGTGCCATCCAATAAAAAAATTCTGGTACTTATATCCAATGGAGTACTACTCAGCTATAAAGAATGATCACATTGAGATATTTATAAATAAATGGATGCAACCTGAATCCATACTCATAAGTGAAATAAATCAAACTCACATGTATAAATACCAAAACCATATAATCTCCTTAGTGTAAGAAATGGTAAGAGTACAGATTTTATGCTAATCATGGTTCACCATTATATTGCTTTGAAGTCTTATGTTTTCGTTCATTGGTTGGAATGGTTTTATTCTGTTTTGTTTGATCTTAGTATATGTGATGGTATGAATAGTTACTTTGAAGACAAGACAATATGGCAGCCATTGTTGATTTAATATTATCTTATTCTGAAGTCCTACCATGCTTTTGTTTTTCTATTGCCATTGGTTCTATCACGTTGTATCTTATTGGATTTTAATATGTATGATAGTATAAACAAATTTTTATGGAAAATGAGATAATATAGTAGCCATTGTTCATCTTTGGTTATTTGGTTCAGAATGCCTTGCAATACTTTCATTCTCTTGAGTGGTTTTATTCTATATTTTTGTGTTTGACATTATTGTGTGTAAAGTTAAGCTCAACTATTTCAAAGAAAGAGACATTATGATAGCTACTGTTAATATCCAGTTGTCTTTGTTGTGAAGTGCTGTGTTGCTTACATTGTTCTGTTCTGATCTGCTTAGATCTGTCCTCTTTTGTTTTATTCTCTTTAAAATAAAAAAAAAAATTTTAAAGTGCCATCCAAACACATTTTTAGATAATTCCATCAGAAGCTACATTGTATGCTTTCTTCCCCAAAGCTGGTACACTATATGAGCATTTGAGATAACATAGGTAAAAGCTTTCATGAAGCTAAAACTCAAAATAAAAAAATTCATCCAAAAACTGTAACCATGTGGTACCTAATGAAGGCAGCTCTATTGTCTTTGCAACAATACTTGGGGGAAAAAGTAAGCCAGTCACAGTTTACTGTCAATAAATACTCTTAACTCTGAAAGAGAAAAGAGCCCTCAAGTAACAATAACAAAAACATCAGATCATCATAGTAATGTGCCTCCAAATGGGCTGCTGGAGACAAGTGAAGCTTGTTTAATATGGGCAGGTAATCAAATGAGTTCACTTTTGCAAGATATTTGTGAAGAAATGTGAAACCTTTCTAAATTATTCACACCCTTGGCTTTGTTCTCCACACCCAACTCAGAAGATAACTTCTGAGGCTGTGTTTCCCACAGGCCCTCCCCTCTCCATACCACAGAGTCAACTTAATAGCAAGCTGCCTTTTTCCCTACCCTCAAAAAAGATTAATTATAGTGACGTGAAAACATGTGCACCACTAGAATGCTTTCCAGTAACTAAAGAGACAGACCCATTAAACTCGACTCATAAATGCAGTACGCACACAGCTTTTAAATTTTTGCTCCTGCAAAAAATTAAAGTAGAGCAATTCTAATCAATGGGGTACAGGCATGTCTACACTTGGTTCTTGGCTAACTTATTTCAAGTTTTTCAAATGGTGCCAGGTGATATAATTCATCTCACCTGCACAAGCCTATTTTGAGGGCAATTCCTGGATTTTCAATCACATTTAAAGACACTCATTTCAGAACAAGCTCAGAGTAATCAAGAGAGCAGGAATGAAAACTTAAAAGGTACTATTCAGGAAATTCCATCTGCCCTGGGCAGATATTCTGATTTAAACATTCAGGCCCTGTCTCTTCTTTTTATGTAATGTAAAGAGCTCCTACACCCTTTCCATCACCAGAAGGCACACCTAACAGATATTTTACTCAGCTACTCCAGAGTTCTACAGAAACTTATACCCAGTTTGTAGCACAATTGCAAGAGGCTATGAATAGACATATTTCTTACAACGAGGATAAAATTCTCACTTGTCAACTAACATATGAGAATGCCAGTAGCTCTTTAATATTTATTCATTTACATTCATGCATAGCAAAACATCGGATCCACTTGTCACACTCTGCGCTCATGGCACAAGCTGAATCCTAAAACCTTGACAATAAATTTCATCTGATTAAATGTTTTACTTGTGACAAGTGAGGACCCACTAGCCAACATGGCATAGCACCCCCGAAGGCCCCAGTCCCTTTGTCTACTCAAGTGGTATCTAATCTGTGTTCATGTTCCATGAAAGGCTTATGCTGGAAGAAATATTGTAAATCTAAATTTCATAAAAACAGCACGCTCCTGCAGAGAAACAAACTATGTGCCCAAATGAAAGACCCACAAAAGACTGGGCTGTCAGTTCTCCGATGATTCCGATCCAGCAAGCCAGTTATATTCAGCCCAAATCAGACAAGCACAAGTCCCTCCGCTGCCCTTGTTTTCCTGTCTGCCAGACCAATCAGAGTGCAAGACTAGATTTACCAGCAGCTTTTCACACTCATTTTGGGGGAAGAGAAAAGCCAATTTTAATTTCCGCTGAAATTTCCACTCCTGCCCTTAACCCCATGTGTGAATCTGATAGAAACAAATGTCTAAGCAAGAAACTTTATTTTTCTTAGGATATTTCAGTTCATAGACCCACTTGTACTATTAGGTTAAATGAAAAAACTCTTACTGGATTGGTGGATGTGAGAACTGATGTCACTGTAGTAAACAGCCAGTCACGTATGTCTGTTTGGTTGACAAAACCCACCTCCACAGTTTTGATAGACTTGAGCTCCCTTCAATCTGTTTCACAAAATACACTGCTGCTCCCCTAGGTCAGCCATGATAGACAGGCAGGCATTGCAATACCCCTTACTGCACTCTTGATTAAACAAAATAACATGAAGGACATTGGTACTGCTAGGCAGGAATTTTAAAATTTTATTCACATTGGTAAAAGAACAACTGCAACCGATCATCTCAAACCTACACTATTACAACTAATTTTAAATGTTAATGACTATGTTTGGTAGAACTGCTCCATTCTTTATGGATCATATTACCACCTATTCTAATCTCCCATGTTTGTTGTCATTAAGTGAATATAATGCAGAGGCTTTTGTAAATCTGGTTTCCATTTTAATAAATTGAGACAACCCCATAAATTTTTTCATCATGTTTCTAAATCTCTGCTAAAGAAATTTAAAATTACCTTAAAACAAGCTGGACAAATCATGATGTCATGCGTATACATCAACTTATTCCTAGGCCTAGTCCTCAACAGAGTTGCAGTCCCAAGGATAGTAGAACCAGTCAGTTATGCCAAATACATATGAACAATATAACTTCTTTCAACAAATTTAGGGATATTCATGCCTTTATAGATGCCTTCCATGCTACCTGCCTTTCAGGTAAACAAAGTCAACGTGTCATGCAGTATTATAACTGATTTTGTTAACTTAGGGGTATCACAAACTGTAACACCTGATATCGGTCCTGCTTAAATTAATAGACATTTTCAGAGTTTTCCTGATAACGGGAACATGAAGCATATTACAAGCATACCCTATAATCCCCACATTCAATTGATAATTGAACATACTGGTCTCAAACTGAAAAATCAAGTAAGTACACAAAGAAAAGGGGAAACACGGGGTCAAACTTTGATATATATGTTGTAACTTTTCTGAACCCTGCTTGGCATGACCTCCAAACAAGTGTTTGGAATGGTCCAGCATCACCTTTAAATTAGGACCAAGGACATACTTGTATTTCCATAGATAATTGGGAGACATTACAACCATCAGAGCTGTTACATGGCCAGTAAATGTCCTCAGCCTGTGCAAGAGTGGGGCACAGAGGTGATGTGAATGCTATACCTGTCCTGGGGTTGGGGTAGCCTGCTTACAATATAAAGGAAGAGAAGAGGCTTGTTCTCCCCACTTTTGCTCCTGCTTTTTCTGGCTGCTGCCTTGGTTTGCCCTCAGCCATACCACCCTTTCTTGGAGCCAGCTGATTATGGACTGAAACCTCCACAAACTGTGAGCTAAATAAACCTTTCCTTCCTTCATTTTGGGTATCATATAAGCTGAGATGTAATATAATGAAGAGAATTTGTGGTAGATATAGGGATCTCTTTAGTTAGATTCTGTTTTCCAGTGATATTCTTTTGAATTTATTTGTCCAAAGATATGTCCAGCCTTTTAGCCTATTTAATTTAATTGATTTGGCTCCTGTCACTGTGTTGAAAGAAGACTTTGTTCTACCACTTATAACATCAGCAGATCTAACCATACATCAGCCATGCGGATTAAAACTTGTTTTACTCTCTCATCATTTGTCAGTGTCCCTTACAACATATAATTTTATTGACAGTTAATCTGCACTGTAAAATGAAAATGGAAGGAAGAGAGAGAAAAGAGAGAGTGAGGGAGATGATTCTGAGAAGGAGAGGTTAGGTAAGGCAAATCATAATTGGTAAAAAGTAAGAAGTCAGAGTCTGTTGAAGTCTTTTATAGCTGTGGCAAAGGGTTAATTCTGTGAGATTTTAAAGGACTATTTGTGGATGTGGGGAAAGGTAGGAAAAATAATTAGAGACTGAATGAAGTTGTGAGGTTGTCAGAACCTGTTGATACCTCTGTAAGTTTATTTTGCTTGAATTCTCTAAGCATGATTCTGTTAGAGGCAACTTCAACATGGCTGGGAATGGTACATTTTAGTCAAGCACCTGTATACACCATCTTTTTTTTAATTTCAGGCACTGAGTGTGTGTGTGTGTGTGTTTGTGTGGTGAAAAGTAGTAGAGAAGTAAGGGAAGATGAGGATAGAGTAAGCAACAATGAAGAGAATGACATAGGGAAGACAAAAAGCAAAAAAGTAGAAAAGAGAAGACTGAGAGAGAAGAATACGGAAATTCCCAGACTTCCAAACATTTGAGTTGTGAACTTTTTCACAGATAGGAACAAACCTCTCTATCCAAACATTTAATAGATACAAGTTGCAGAAGTAGGTCTTGTGTCTACCTTACCATTTTAACGTGACTGTAAAAGGAAAAGTAGTTTATAGTATTTGTGTGTCGTGTTTGGTTGTTTCATTCTTTACATTTTGTATTTGTGTCAAAGGTGTGTAACGCTCACTTCTTCAGACTTACGAATGAATCTGATGTAGGAACATCCTCCCCATGCAAAACTCGTTAATAAGTCCAAGCCTTACTGTATAGGAGAAAAATTTGTAAAGAAAAAATTTCAAAGTAGAAAAAAAAGCTCAAAATAGTATTGATGCAGAAACAAGAACTGAAGAGAAAAGGAAAGGAGAAAGAGACAACAAGAGAAAGAGAACCCAGGACAGAAGCTCCAGCCAAAAACCATACATGAAGTCGCTGTGTGGCTGTTAGGTAGTTGACAGAATTCTCCTCCTGCTTTAGTTATTGTTCATTGCAGGTAGCCATGCCAATTCCCCACCTTCCTGTAGGCTGTGGACCAGCCTCCAGGAGAGCAAGGACTCTCAGGATCTCTGAGTCCCTGCTTCCTGCTGCAAGCTCTGCTTTGGACATGATTAACTGAAGTCGGTCTCTATCCCAATGTTGAAAGACCAGAGCATGTGAGATAATCCGCCTGTAACAGTGCTGTCTTTCTCTCCTTCCCTTTTGCCATGTCCTGTTTCTCCTGCTCCCCTTGCTGCTGGGTAAATCCCACAGCTGTGTCTGTGTTCTGCTTCCAGAAGCTTCCTGCCTGCTGTGTCACCAAAGTTCTTTGCCATAGTCAACTCTCTCTGTTCCTTCCCACTCAAATGCCAACTGTCACTGCCTCAAAAGCTCCTTTCACACCCATGACGCCTAGTAGTCCCTGGGCTTGGTTTAGGGGTTCTTTTCCTATACTTATGCTGGTACTTAGAGCTAAGGATTCCCCACTAACTCAGATCTTTCAGATTTTTATAGAAACAGGGAAGTACTCACTCGACCAAAAGTTCAATCTCTCCCTTCCCATGAGTCCAGGGACATGCTCCAAGGTCCCTATGGAGAATCTAGGTACCACCCGAACACCTCCCAATCCTCCGTTCCCCAGTTCACAGGACTCCATTCTGCCTGGGGTTCATGGGTTCCCTCCTGGGCTGTGGGTGATGGATAGGATACCACTGGGGTTTGGGAAGTTGGTGGGGTGGGAGCCCTGCCCATTTCACCTCCCTTTTGTTCATTGCTACTTATGGCTTTCCTGAGCCCTCAGCCATGTTACTCCCAGGCTTGCTCTGCTCTTCCAGATAGGAGAGAGCATATACAAAGACCCCACCTCAAGAGCCTGGACCTGTTGACTATATATGTTCCCAAAATGACATGGAGTGGCATTGGACCAGACTCACAGCAGCTCCGCTTCCCCTTTTCATCAACCCAGATGTTCGTTATGATTTAGGTGGCCCACCTCTCAGATTCTATTCTCAGCATGACTGCCTCCCTCTTTCAGAGTACATGTATTTTCCCATGACTCTTTGCTGAGTGTAAGCGCAACCTCCCCTAATCGGCCATGTTGGCTCTCCCCCTCTTTTATAAGTCCAGACTTCTCAGAAAAGTCTATCATATTCTTACTGACCCTTATTGGCAAAAGTTTCCGTAGCCAGTCACCATGATGAAAGCTAAACCTTGAACTCATGACTATGGGACTATTGATGTCCCATATCATGATATCATGTCCAAGCTAAACCTTGAACTCATGACTATGGGACTCTGCCTGGTCTCTTTAGAGCCCGTTTCCACAAAAGGCAGGTGAGGAGGGGTCCTCCCCCTGCCACATTGGGCTCACCAGCCAGAAGGGTACCCAGTGTCCTGTGAGGCGAAAACAGTTATCTCCACAACCCGAAGGTCTGAGGTCCTGTTAAGTCAAAGGAAGTGATCAATATTTTTAAACCATTTAGCTTCCCTGCACAAATTTTCAAAGCTAAAAGGACTCTAGTTAGGTTCCTCACCAATAACTAAGGGAAAGTTGGTTTTTAAACATCTCGAGTCTTGAATGAAAACATAGAGGAGAAACACTTATGTTTAAGAATTTTCTTATGATTCAGTTATAACTGAGGGGAAAATATAAAGGTCAAGTTAGGAGAAATGAAGAATGAGGACATAACAGATTATAAGCACAGATGCTAACGGGCAGGAAGAAGTATATAATCAATGTGGCATGGCGGCCTCGTACTACTGCTTTAAGCATCCTGAGGCCTGGCCTGCCATCCTCTTTTCTCTGCCAGTCTTCAAATCTGTTGGGTCTTTCAAATGTCCAGCGGGACTCTCAGTTAATCCCTAGAGTTTCTAGGGATTAGGTCTACAGTTACCTGTTTTCAGCTGTCATTTATTTACTGGCCATCCTCACAGGCTGAACTAAGAAATGACAACCTAAACTTTTAGACCATACTTTTAGTTTGTATTCCTAGTTACAATATGGTGGCCTAACACTTGTTTGGAACTCAAATTTACAGAGTGAATCTACATTCTAGCTTTCTGATATTTGCAATTACTTTTTTTAACTCTTCTGTAGTGGTTGACTGGTTGTGTCAATTGGAGAAGTTTAGGAGCTTCACTAAATCAGCTCAGCAATTCTACGCCCTGTAGTGTAGTGTAGAAGACCCACCACTGGGTAGCTACCACCTGGATGGTAGAAAGGAAAATCAGGAAGTAACACTTGCTTATGTTCTTGGGAGGCGCTCCAGTCTACGCCTTCAGCTTGGATGTCATCTCCTGGCTTCTAGCCGTCCTTGCCTTCAGTCTGGGAGCTTTCAGCCTTCTGGCACACAGACCCATCAGCCTTCTGATATGGACTGGCATGGGGCACTGCAGTGACTCCACACTTTGGACAGAAATCTTTAGTCTGGAGTGTGCTGACAGACCCTGCTGTAGTCAGGGTTTACAAGGCAAACAATTTAATACAACACATAATTTATAGGATTATTTTATAACATTCATCCAAAGTGTCAAATGCAAAAGAACCCAGGAGATCTGTCCACACACTGGAGACACAAGATTCAGCTGAGGTCCTGGATCCCATGGCAGTGTCCTGCACAAGTCCAACAGGAGGCCTAGAGCCCATGACAGTGACTCATCCAAGTCTATACCAAGGACCTGCACTGGGAAGACCCACAGGTCAATGGTGGAAGCTGGAAATTCTGTGATAGTAGGACAAAGGATCTGTGCCAGCAGGTTGAGGGCTCTGCACTGGAGCCAGGAAGCAAGGCTCAAAGTAAGGACCAGAGCACCCTCGAAAAGAACCTCAGCCATCCTCAGTAACAGTGATGTCCTGAGCTCCTCCAATGATAACATTCAAGTTCATATCAGGAAAGCCAGCATGACAAGTGTCTCCAAGAGAATCAACAGCACACCATCTCTACCTCCAGTTCTCTTTCTATGCTGTTGGCAACAACCCTCAGATGGACAATCTACATTCAGTACCACACTGACCCAGCTCAGCTGGGTGTTACAAGTTGGCCAAAAATAATCCACTACAGACCCTCTGCACACTTCCTCATGCAACTCTGTGGCTGGAAGCCAATCTTTTAATTTCTCATACATTTGTGTATTTTGTGTTACATCCATTTCTCTGGTAAAACCACTGACTAATGCAACTTCCATAAAATACTTTAATGTAAAATATGTGTGTTGGATTTTCCATGACTTTGGCTTTGCCACTCTGTCTTCCAAGCCTCTAAATCTGAGAATAAGGGAAAGCTGTGGTTTCCAGCGATCAAGGAAGAAGGACTACGGGAGACCCAAATGAGCAGGACAGATTGGCCTCATCTTTCTCATCATTGCACAGGCTGCATGCAGTCAAGAATAATACCAGAAATGATTGTGCTTCTTTGGGTAAAATAACAATTGAAGGCTTTTCTTCCTTCATTGACTCAATAATAAAAATTTCAGAGGGTTGTAACACTTGATCAATGTAGGTCTTTAAGTGATGTAATTAACCTATGACTAACTCAGCACACAGCACATAATTCATAAAGGCTACCTGCCTAATCACTAGCTGTGCAGTCATTCATTGTAGCTAACATTATTGCTGCTTTAATATGTCACTTTCACTTTTGTTACTGCACTTAATTCTTGTACCATCTCATGCTGAGCTATAACAATCTTGCTATCCCATTTTTAAGAAATTTTAAGACTTTTAAGAAATTTTAAGAAATTTACTGATTCCTCCAAAATCACACAGGAATGGAGAGATAGTACAAAGATTATGCTGAAATGTAATTGTATTTCTCCAGGCTGCCAGATGCCATCAAATCTCTCACTATATTCTTATAGTTACAATGTAGCAGAGAGGCATCTCTGGCAAAGGACACTAGTTCAGTGTCAGGGAAGGAAGGAAGAAGAGGATGCAGGAAAGCAATATGCAAGTTGACACCTGGGGACCAGGAAAGGGTGACATTTCAAGGGAGAGCTACAAGGGAAAGGAATGTAGAGGAATGACACACACACTGCTTCTGGAATGAAGACCCAGGAAATCACTCCCAAAGGGATGTTCTGTTTTTATATAATCAGCTTTCTTTTTAAAATTTCATGGTTTGGGCCAGGGATTTAGCTCAGCAGCATAAGCGCCTGCCTGGCAAGCGTTAGCTCATGAGTTCGATCCCAAGTACAAAAAAAAAAAAAAAAAAAATTCATGGTTTGTCTTCCTGATGATGATTTTTTTTTTCCTCTTATCATTTTTAACACTAAAGAGAAAGGTGGACAGAGGTGGTGCAAGAATGCAAAGAGCAGTTTGGTGAGTACATCACTCAGAGTGTTCTCTATTTGGAGCTAGAAAATCGATCCCAGATCTCTATCAGAAAGACAGAGGGACCAAGAGAACATATGTATGGCGATAGAAGTGGAAAACTATGGAAATTTCTGGATGGTTCATCAAAACAAATATTGGGAAAAAAGTAATCATTATACAAGAGCTAAAAAGCTTTCCCTGAACAAGATTCCTAACAATGGGCTCCTTACAGGCAAACTATGTGAATCAGGGGACCTTTGTGTGTCGCTGACACTGAGAGATCGATCATATCCTGCCTTCAGGCAGGAAGGACTGGGGACAGAGGAAACATTCAGTTATAATGTTTAGAATGTCTCTCTGTTCCGAACAACATCAAACAGAAAGCCATTCCTAGCTTTACTGCGCTGAAGGCTTAGTTTAAGAGCCCTGAGCTCTCCAGCTGCAAGAGGCAGAAAATGAAGGTGCAGAGGATATTAAGGGGCTGCAAATTACTCTCTGTCACACAATCATCTTTTATTTCTCTCACAATTTTGGGATATATTCTGCAAGGGAAAAAGACTAGGTAGATGGTACCATTTAAAGGAAGAGGAGATTTGTCAAGCTTATGAACGTCCTATCAAATCTCCTGTAAGCTTCTTTAGAAGCCAAGAAATGCAGGTAGGTGTGACATATTTATACCAAACATGTAAAAAAAGAAGCATTGAAATTATGTTTCTATAAATCACCTTAATTTCAATTAACTTGCCAGGGTTCTTTGGTTCTGACAGGTTGTTTGCCATAAATTTAAGGAAGAAGTTAACATAAAATAACCATGAAGTCAAAGTTCTTTCTATCAATAGGCATAGCCTTGCTACCTCAACCCTAAGGTTACAAATGGGAAATGGTTTAATGTACATTTTAGCCCAGACTTCTCATTCTATAGACATTGAGGCTCTGAAAGTTTAAGTGGGATGGCTCTGTCACACAGACAGGGACAGCATCATGAAGAGGATTCAGCAGTGCTCATGTGCAGACTGAGGCTTTCCTGATAACACAGTATCTGCCCCTTTTCTCAGCTTAAAATATTTGCAGCGTTAGGACAGAAGTGACCTGAGCAATTCTGGTGTACGTGGTACTAATGGTTGCTCTGTTTTGACTGCCTGCAGAGAAGGTGTTTGAAGAGCCAACCTTTTCTCCTTTCTCTCTCAGTGTGGTTTGGGAAAGTCAGAACTCTCCTCTCATGTCAAAGAAATCTGTGTCACCCAGGTCAGAGTTCTCACTTCCATACCTGTGCGTTCCACTAACTGCAGATCAAAAACTCAGAAAAAAATGACATTTATCCTGAACATGTGCAGACATTTTTCTTTGTCATTGTTACCTAAATGGCATAGTACTGACTGTTATTTGAGGGTAATTTCATTGTATTAAATGTCCTAAGTCATGCAGGGATGATCTGAGCATCATGCAGGGAGGGCTCCACACAAACACTGCATCCTTTTATGGGGGAGGCGTGAGGCTCACGGGGTGACCGCACTCCTCACCACCCTTGTGTTCATACCTTGCACGCAATTTTAGAACATCAGGGACCTGCATAAAATGTGAATGCACTTAATGTCACTGAACAGTCCACTGAAAAATGGCTCAGATGGTCAATTTTGTGTTGCACTGCAACTGTTTTCCAAATGGTAAGGAGCCAGGGAATGGTGTCACTGCTGGACAGGCGGCAGCTCAGTGCAGAGCCTGGCGTGGCCCTGTCTCTAAATCTTCTCCCTGCTCCTTCCTGCTGCAGCAGCCAGTCAGAGTGACACCTGGCCTTACCTCCCACCTGCCTCCCTGTGTTCTTTTCTCAGCATGAAAGTCCGCCAAGGTCTCTGCCGAGAGGATATCTTTACCAGGACCACTTCCTCTGGAGACCTGGGCTCCCCCACCTTGAGCTCCCACCCAGAGGCCTGTCAGGAGTTGGCTTCATCCTCCCAGTTTACAGAGCAGGCTAAGCCATGAATATCTGCTACTGTGTAAGAAATAGCAGCCAGATTTGATTCCTCAAAAGTTTCAATTTTTATTTTCCAAAGGTCAAGTCAGTTTATCAGCAGCCTGGTACTATAACATGCCCTTCTTGAACCCTGTTTTATAGATACAAAGCTTTTTTTTTTTTTTAACAAATCACCCAACCTTTTGATAATCCTGGCTTCTTGTCCTCTGCCACTATTTTCAATAAAGCACATCCTATCCTCCTGGCTCACCAATACCAGGCTAAAGGGAACTCCTGTGGCCCCAGTGAGGCCAATACTATGCCACTGTGCCAAAAAATAAAAATAAAAATAAACCACCTGTGAGAACTGGCAAACATTGTTCTCTGCAAGAGACAATTTTAGTTAATGAAGGAAACTTTCTTCTGAGCCTACATAAAAACTTCTATAGATCTAGTCATTTCACCCTCAAGGAATAAAGCTTTCCATTTAAGATCTGAGTACTTAGAATGTCATGTTCCATTTCTATGCAAAGGCCCACCTTTCTTCAAAAGTATGTACGCCTTCCTCTAACTGGAGCATATGACAATGAAAACTTATAGATGGGAAGAATGAAAAAGTAGTCTTTTCTTCATGTCTCTCTGCTCCCAATTTATACTTTACCTTCTTCCCTAAAATGAGTAAACTGCTTTCTCCCTCGTTAGGGTCAAATCTGAGGTGATGGTAAGGTCAGGTGGAAGTGAAGGGGAAAGAATGGTGGCCTGAGTGTCCTTCTGGGACTGTACTGTGTGGTTTGCTCTTGTGCACACTTGCTTTCTCTTGATGTTACCACTGGTCCGTCAGAGACCTCCAAAGTTGGGATTTGCATACTATCTGTAACCTCAGTCAAATAAATGTTTCTTTAGAATGCCCTGAAAGTTATTCCTGGACTGGGAATATAGATAGCTCAGTGGCACAGTGCCTACCTGGCAAGCACAAGGTCCTGAGTTTGAATCCCAGCACCAAGAAAAAAAAGTTATTCTTTCCACATCCATAAAACATCTGTAACTCAATCTCTGCATTGGACAGAGTACAGGACAATGACCCTGACTGCTCCCTTGTATCTATTTCCCATGCACAGGCTGTCATGGGCTGATTTGTGCTCCCGCAAAATTCATATTTAAAGGAGAGAAGGCCTTGACAGAAGTGACTGAGATAAAATGGGGTCACACAGGTGGCTCTTCACCCACTGTACCCACTTCCTGTGGAAGAAGAGAGTAGGCAAAGAACCCAGTGCACACAGAAGGAAGAGCACGCGAGACCACGGCAAGGACCTGGCCGTCTGCAAGCCCAGGAGCGGCTGTGAGAAACCCAACCTGCGGGCACCTGCTCATGGACTTCCAGCTCCAGAACCCTGAGAAAATAAACTTCTGCTGCTTCCGCTCCCCAGGCCTTAGCATTTGTGTTGGGATAAACCTGAAAACAGATGAATGGCCCCAAGGATCAGGCATGCGCCGGCCCCAATCTCACACCTCGGGCGTCAGCACCAGCAGCAGCCACCCTCCTGCATTGTACCTGGGGGAGCTGCTCAGCTTTTGTCCCAGCCCAGATTTCAGGGGGGAGAATCAGGTGCTGGTCACCGCAGAGGGCAGGTGTCAGGCTCTCAGAGTGATGCTGTTCACTCTCTCCACCCGCCCAAACTTTCTCAAGAATAGCTTCTCCAAAGAAACCCTTCTAATTTCTCCTTAACATCACCCAACTGAGCTTTCTGAGGAAGGTAAGAGGTTCCATCACTGTATCATCTGCTTTTAGTTAAATCTTTCAAATTCCACATGTGGTTTAACACCTTTGCCTTTGCAAGGCAATAAATATTGAACCTCAGAGTTTCAGTTGAAACTCTAAATAACCTCCTGTGCCTAATACCTCCTACCTACCTAGCTACCTGTCTTACTAGTAGGTACCTAACTTCAGAGCTTGCATTCTTATTTCTTACTTCATTTCTAAGTTTCAAATGAAATGAATCAAATCTCTTGGTAGGGATCCTTTTAAAGTGCTTTATCATGAATTAATTTAGATTCGTTGTCCTGGTCACAGGAGCTGAAGAACTGGCTGTGGCAGTGTGAGCTGGAGGTGTCACCGCATAGGGGATGAGACAGAGATACTCCCCAGGGTCCAGGAGTCACCACACAAGTGGAAGTTTGTTTAAGGGGCTGACTGAAGACTGAGGAGTCTGATGGAACACAAATGATCTCACCCAAAAGGCTTTGTTTGAGCTTTGAATTCTGCAAATGGCGCTCATGAGTGAGTTATTAGACTCCTTGTTGCTTCACAAAAATCTGCCAGACTTGGTTTCCCAATGACATTTTCACTGTAATAGCTTTTATATGTCAAATGATTTTCCACCCCTATGGTCTACTTTCCTAAGACAGCCTCAGAATGAATCTCAGCTGAGAGCTGCTATATTTAAATAAGCACATTGTTTAAACTTGCAAGTGTATAAACAGTTTCATGGAGTTTTTTTTTTTAAAGAAAATAAGCAAAACAGAAAAAGGGGTAGAAACAACACAGAATCTCAGAAAAAAAAAAACAGTGAGAAATCACTAGTTGATAAATTACATATTGTCTTCTTAGACATAGTTATTAAAGTTACAAAATTGAAGCATACAAAGTAGATAATCAAACAGTGATACTGCAAAGAAGTTCAATGATCCAGTAGCAACTTAGCAACATGGTTATGCTAATACAGAATTTCAAAAAAAAAGATAAACGGTAAGAAATCACTAGGTAATAAATTACGTATTGTCCTCTTAGAAATAGTTGTTCAAGTTACAAAATTAAAGCATACAAAGTAGATAGTCAAACAGTGAGAGTGTAAACAGCTACGCATGCATGACTCTCTACATGTATTTCTATCCTTTCTGTATTAGAGGGAAAAACAAAACTTAGCAAGACAAAACAAAACAAATTCCTATAAAAACATGAAACCAAAAAGTCATATAAAACCACAGTACAAGGTGATCTACAATGATTACTATTATTTCTTATTATCTTCAATAGAATGTCTATATCATCAAGCATAATTGAATATAGCAGTATAATTGAGTATAACAGTAAATAACAATATTAGTAAAATAAAACATTGTAGACAGTTTAAACTTCAAAGGCAGGTAATAATCAAACCAGAGTGGATATTCTAGTGGATCCTGTCATCTTAAGTGCAGTTGCCTATACTCTTAGACTTCATACTATCAATCATAACAGCTTTGAATAAAATCTATCAATACAAAACAGTGATCCAACAAACCAGATTCAATTACAATCAATCAAGGTAAAACAGTGTAGGTTTTATAGAGCTTTAGATTAAGTTAATAGGAAATTAGGGATGATTACCATATTGTATCCTATTATTTTCAGGATTACTGTCTGTGCCCTCAAATCTAGTACAGGTAGAATCACTGGAACAGAATATAATACATCTAAGCAGAGTAGTGTGAGTAATGTGGGTTTTAAATCCTGGTGCACTATTAACAATATAGCATATCAAGGCCATCTATGTTAAAGTTATCCTTCTCTGCCTCATTTCTGCCATGCTATTTTCCTGCCTTTGTTAAGTTTTCGCCTTCATTCTACTGCCTGCCCCACTCATTGAGGCCTTTCTGCCACTGTTTCTAAAATCCTGGTATTTTTTTTCTCTCTCTTTAGAATGTCCTTCAGTGTTCTCTGTAGGGTTGGATTGGTGATCACAAACTCCCTCAGTTCCTCTTTGTCATGGAAGCATCTTGTTTCTCCATTAATTTCTAGTGATAGTTTTGCAGGATACATCAATCTGGGCTGGAACTTATTTTCTTTCAGGGCTTGGAAGACTGCGCTCCAAGCTCTTCTTGATCTGATGGTCTGTGTCGAGAAGTCAGCTGTGATTCTGATGGGCTTACCTTTATAGGTAATCTGTTTCTTTTCTCTGATGGCTTTTAATATTCTGTTTTTATATTGAATTTCTGGTATCTTGATTATCATATGTCTGGGTGTAGATCTGTTTTGGTTGTAGGTGGCTGGAGTTCTGTATGCCTCACACAACCGAATGTCATTTTCTTTTCCTATGCTTGGGAAGTTTTCCTTAATTATCTATGTGAATAGCCTTTGTAATTCTCCTGTATGTATTCCTGCTTCTTCGGTCATGTTTCTTATTCTTAAATTGTAGATTCTCTTGTCATCTTCTAGCCCTTGTATTGCTACTGCCTGTTTCCTTGTTATTTTTAAGAGATCTTTCCTTTCATGATCACACATTGAAAACTTGTCTTCAAGTTTTGATAGTCTGTCCTTAGTTTCTTTTAAGGCATTTTGCTAGCTTTCAATGGAGTTTTTAATTTCCTGGTAGTCTCTTTGAATCTGCTTCATGTATTCTATATTTTCTTTATATTCTTTATCAAATGTTTCTTTCCTTTTTTTGTGTTCCTCCCTTCTTCTGTATCATCCTGAGAGATACTTCCTGAGAGCATTTCTTTTATTACTCTACTCATATTCTGCTTTACCTGATTTAATATTTCAGTTTTGAGCTCATGTACAAGGTCCTGAATATATCTCTTAATGTCCATTGAAGCCATGTCTGATGTTGCATGATTGCCGCCCTCAGTCTCCCTTGTTTTTCCCTCTCCTGGATCAGTGCTCTCAGGGTTCTGGGCTGGAGTCCTCCTCCTGCCTCTCTCTCCTGTCATGGCCCTGGCTTCCTCCACACAGGTTACAGTGCAGGTCCCAGCCCCCTTCCCTGTTGGCCATGTTTTCTCTGAAGCATGCTGGCAAGGGAACTCCGCCCTTTCCTGCCTGCTCTTGTCACTGAGGTGTAAGCAGCGGCTGTGTTTGCCTGCCCCTCCCCACCGGGCCAGCCAAACTTCAGGGGCCTTCACCCAGTTAGTGTGTGCTAGGCGCAGGGAATCAATTTGGGACAGTTCATTGGGTCCCGGCCAGGGGCATGGTCCAGTCCAAGCAAATCCCTTGAATCTGCTCTGGGGAGGGAAGAACCAACTGAAGTCACTGTCACTCCCAGTTCAGGCTCCTCCTGCCAGATTCCAACATGTCGCCCTTTTGGTCTCTCCCTTCCCATGGTGGGGGCGTCTCATTCCCAGCACTGACTGTGGATTAATAAAGGTCCCTTTGCCAGTTCCACTCTCCATTGGGCTCACCAACCCCCGACCTCAACACTGCTGTGCTTCCTGTGAGTGGTGGCAGGAATGAGTTTGGGCGGCTCTGCCTGCCAGTGCAGATTCAGGCCTTTGCAAACTTGGCCGGTCGCCACGAACGAAAAAGCTGTGTCCCATAATTTTTAGCTGTTTCAGTTGTAGTCCTGATGTATTTGATGAGTTTTTTTAAGTTTTAATTTCTTCCTGTGTCAAGAGGATCCATCTCCCTCTGTCTGGGTCTCTCCAGGGTGTTTTATTCTGGCATATGAGTTGTTTCTCCCAGGAGGCTTTGTATTCTGTTGCTCACTGATCAGCCATCTTGTCTTCCTCTTCTCACGGAGTTTACTTACCTCTCAAGTCTTCTGTGAGCCTTCAGTTCTACCTTAAGAAAGTCTCTTTTACAGGCTGGGCTGAGTGGCATTAACTATTATCCTGCGCAAGGCAAAGTGAAGGTTGTATTATTTCATATTTTTACATTGGACATGCTGTCACACATCTTATTAAGGTGTTTATGACAGGCCAAAGATTTTTAAAACACTTATTTTGCATTGTCTGATTTATTATTTTCACCAAACTTTGGAGTACACACTATTTTTATTCCCACTTTACAGATGAGAAAATGGTTTAGAGGTTTAGTTATATTATATAAAGTCACAACCTGTGTCCAAATTCCAGTCTCCTAAGGACAACACATGACCTTTCTTTTCACACCTCTTCTTCTCCTGTGGTTTTGATCTCATGAATATTTCCATGCTCTCTCTGAATTAGTCAGTATAGGCTACATCACAGCACAGTCACAGGATAACCACTAGTTTTCCAGTGTCTAAACACAGTGAAAGGTCATTACTGTGATATAAAATTTCATATGTGCATGTCAGCCTTTTCTGTCTTACAACGATGCCGTCTGGGATGGGTGGACTTCAAGGTAGGCACTGCAAAGGGAGAGATGAGGTGGCAGGGGGGACACTGAGAGATTTTGTCACCCTAGAAAAATGCATGATGTATACAATCTGGCTTACAGAATCTTAAGAAATCTTTTCATCTTTACAACTCTTGCTACTATCACAAGATAATAGTGAATTATATTTCAAAACAAATTGAAGGAGTACATTTTGATAAATATTATATAAGCACAGCCATTTTCTGAATAATATTCTTCAATCTTTCCATCACTATGGCATCAACTTCCTACAAGATACAGGTAAAACTATCAAAATAGTTAGAAGAGAAATCTTTCGGTGATTCTATATTGGGGTTCTTTGGATGTTCATTTTTTTATGGTGAGTATTTCAATTTTTGTGATGAGTAACATCAAAAATCAGATGAAGGTGTTTTTTCTGTGACTTCAATGCCAAATAAAACACAGAAATCTGTGAGTAACTGTGCCCATTATTTGCCTGTCAAAATAAAAAGATTTCAATAATTCCTCCAAAGAAATTTGGAAAAGATTCAGAAACTTAGAAACCTGTATCAATCTTACTTGGCTATAACCACAAAAACCCTCTAAAAAGTTCAAGGATACCCTATCCTTCTGTAAGAATTACCCTATCCTTCTGTAAGAAAATAATACAGGATACTGAGAAATTGCCTTACCACAGTATAAGTGAGAGGGGAAGAGAAGATACTGCTGTGAAAATTGTCTGTCCATATTTTTTATTTTAAAGAGAATAAAACAAAAGAGGACAGATCTAAGCAGATCAGGAAAAGAATAACGTAAGCAACACAGCACTTCACAACAAAGACAATTGGATATTAACAGTAGCTATCATAATGTCTCTTTCTTTGAAATAGTTGAGCTTAGCTTTACACACAATAATGTCAAACATAACAAAGTAGAATAAAACAACTCAAGAGAATGGAAGTATTCCAAGGCATTCTGAACCAAATAACCAAAGATGAACAATGGCTATTATTATCTCATTTTCCATAGAAAATTTGTTTATACTATCATACATATTAAAATCCAATAAGACACAACATGATAAAACCAATGGTAATAGAAAAACAAAAGCATGGTAGGACTTCAGAGCAAGATAATATTAAATCAACAATGGCTGCCATATTGTCTTGTCTTCAAAGTAACTATTCATATGATCACATATATTAAGATCAAACAAAACAGAATGAAACCATTCCAACCAATGAATGAAAATATAAGATGTCAAAGCAGTATAATGGTGAACCATGATTACCATAAAATCTTATGTACTCTTACCATTTCTTACACTAGGGAGACTATATGGTATTTATACATGTGAGTGTGATTTATTTCACTTATGAGTATAGATTCAAGTTGCATCCATTTATTTATAACTATCTCAATGTCATCATTCTTTATAGCTGAGTAGTACTCCATTGTATAAAAGTACCACAATTTTTTTTTAATCCATTCCTCAGTTGATGGGCACTTAGGTTGTTTTCAAGATCTGGCTATTATTGTGCATCTATAAACATGGGTGTGCATATATCACTGTGGTAAGATGTTTTCAGATCTTCTGGGAATATGCCTAAGAGTGGAATAGCTGGGTCAAATGGGACCTTCAACCCCAGCTTTTTGAGGAATCTCCAGATTGACCTCCATAGTGGTTGCACCAGTCTACACTCCCACCAACAGTGCAGAAGAGTTCCTTTTTCCCCCACAGCCTCTCCAGCATTTGTTGTTGGTAGTTTTGTTGATCCTGGCCATTCTTTCTGGAGTGAGATGATATCTCAGTGTGGTTTTAATTTGCATTTCTCTAATGACCAATGACGATGAACATTTTTTCATGTAGTTATTTGCCATTCATATTTCTTCATCTGAGAACTGTGTGTTCATCTTGGATGGCCATTTTTGGATTGGGTCTTTGAATTTCGGTGGTCTGATTTTTTTTAATTCTTTATAAGTTCTAGACAGAAGTCCTTTGTCTGAGGGACAGTTCACTAAGATTTTTTCCCAGTTTTTAGGTTTTCTTTTCACTATGCTGAAGATTTCTTTGGACATGCAGAAACTCTTTAATAAGATGTGATCCCAGTTATTGATTTTGTGAGGTATTCCCGTGCAGTTTGGTTCTTGTTCATGAATTCTCTACCTACCCCTATGTCTTCAAGATTTTTACCTACTTTGTCTTGCAACAGATTTAGTGTTCCTGTTTTAATATTTAGATCTTTGATCCATTTGGATTTTAGTTTAGTACATGGTGGTAGTCATGGGTCTAGTTTTAGTTTTTGGCATATGGATAGCCAATTTTTCCAGCACCATTTATTAAAGAGACTGTCATTCTTCCAGTGAACATGCTTGGCCCCTTTATCAAAGGTAAGGTGGTTGAGTGTGTTTGTAGTTGTATCTTCTAGTCTATTCCATTGATCTTCAGATCTGGTTTTATTCCAGTACCATGTTGATTATATTACAGTAGCTTTGTAGAATAACTTCAAGTCAGGGATTGTGATGCCTCCTGCCTTGGCTTTGCTGCTTAGAATTGTCTTTGCTATTCTAGGTCTCTTCTGGTTCCAGACGAATTTTAGGAGTGATTTCTCTAGATCTATGAGATATGTCAGTGGTATTTTCATTGGGATTGCTTTGAATCTATATAACAATTTTGGGAGAATGGCAATTTTTACAAAATTTATTCTTCTTATCCATGAACAAGGGATGTCTTTCCATTTTCTGAGGTCCTCTTTGATTTCTTTTTTCAGGCTATTATAATTTGTCTGTCCATATTAATGATGACATTTGTATTGGGATGCATAATTCCCTGCCTTTTAAAGTGTTTTCTTATAGTAAATGACAGCTAATAGACCCATAGACATGTCACTAGGTAGTACATGTGTGTATAGATAGGTGTGCATTCTGTACAATTTCCATTTCATCTAACAACACAGGGAAATAAAGAATATTATATAATGAAAGTAGCTAAAGTAGAAGACGAATAAGGTATTCCTTTAAGGGCACAAGCCAAGTAAGTTGAGAACCCTGATTGAAATGACTTCAAATGGAACAAATTTTCACCAGATTTCAAAGACTGTGCTTTAGAGCTCCTGAAGCACCTCTCACAACACACACACACACACACACACACTCACACTCACGCTCACACCTGGCTGTGCTCTGTCTGGATCAGCCAGCATCACATTAAATTCAGCAAAGAGAATGAGAGTGCAGGAGTTTAGAGGCTTCCGCTCCTTTCCTCAGAGCCCTGAGGAGCAGCCGGCTTACTGAGGATGACGCCGTGGATTCCCCTGCCCTTGTGTTTTCACCCCACCAGCTAATTCAGCCCTTTGTTCACTCATGGTCTGTTTACTCATTCATGTACTGACTCCACTTTCTTTCTTCTCATTATCTGCCCCACAACTGATTGTTTTTTTGTTGTCTCCACCTTAGTGAAACCTCCACACCCAGACCGCTGAAAGCCTGAAAGCATATTCTTTCTCAGCCCTCTGAGTAATGCAAACTCCAGACTCACAGCACCACACCCAATGCTCCAGTCACTGAGATCACTGTGAGTTTTGAAACAGGACAATAGTACAAAACCAGCTGAAAATAAACACTGGACCCCATTTCTTCAGCAAGAGACTGGTTTTATTTCAACTGAAACCTTAAAGATAGGAAACTAGGCTTGTGTTCCAATGCTGATTCTACCATTTTTCACTGTGTGATCCTGTTTAAGTGTAGTCCAAGATTGTCATTTGTAAGGTGAGGGTAAAAATGGTACCCAATCCCATGGTTAAAATGGTCCTACACTCTCCTGTAAAAACACATAGAAAACATGGGGAAGCACATGCCATTCCCACCAAACGTGCTGGGGACATAGCAAAGGAGAAAATGAAGACATTCCATGGTCTCACTGAGCCTGTAAGAGATAAGAGCCAGAAGGAAACAGAGTTAAATAGCTAAGAGGAGCTGTAGAGGGTTTGGATTCCTCTTGAGGTACAGGGGAAAAGTGTTCTTTTCCTTCTATCCAGTTTAGGTTCATCAGATGAAGCCCTTGTAACCACAGACAGATTAGCAAGAGAAAAGCCTCTAACTGCATTTCAGTTTCCCATGTCGTGGGAGCCTTCGTTAGGAAATGACCAAGAATCTCAGTTAAATGTGAGGGATTTTATGGCAGGTTTGATAAAGAATGAAGAGCCGTGGGGAATGTGATTGGGGTGGTAGGATCTGGGTGTAGTACACAGGGTCAGGGGTCAGCTGGCCCTGTACTTTCACATCCCTCCTGATACCCTTTATCGTAAAGATAAGGATGTCCCTTTCCTCCAGGGAGAAGAAGAGCATCTTTCCTGTGAGGGTCTCATGACCTAAATTAAGAGACAAAACTCCGTGTTACCTTCTGGAAGATGTCATTGCTCAAATTCCTTCAGCTTAAAACATTGGATCTACCCAGCTGCCAAATTTTGAAATAATGTGAAACAGAGTGATTCACAATGCACCTTCACCCTGTGGGTGCACCTTCAAAAATATTGGAAGGTCAGGTCTCTCCATGTATCCCCAAAACCATCAGGCTCCAAGACAGAGAAATTTAAAACCTCTACCATAAAATAAAAGATGGAATTCGTCCTTCCTGTTCTCTTTTTTTCCTGTATGAATAAGACCAACCAATAGCCTTGAATATATCTGGCTAGGTATTTTTTGTTTAATGAATTTCTCACCAACCTTGCTCTTTCATCTAAATTGGGAAGTTTGCAAAGGATACCTTCATTACAGAAGAGGCTGGAGGTCTTGAAGACTTCGTGCTGGTCATTTCTAGACATTAGGAGCTACATGTGGTGACCAATCTAAGCTAGGATATTCTTAAGAACATCCTTTCAAGCTACTGGAGAAAATGGCTTTCCCAGGTTTGCCACAATTGGGTCATGACAACTTGAGCTCTCGCCCTCAAGGGATCCGCTGATCCTGGAAAAATCCCATAAGCCTAGTACAACATCAGTGTCCAGGGTAAAAACAGACATTTGGCACTTGTTCCCATGGGCTCCTCCATGCCCTGCCAACCCTGATTGGTACCTGCTTGTGCAGCCTCCTATACTAAAAGTTAAATGCCCCCTAATCTCTTCCCTCTTTTCTTCCTCTACTGTGACAAAAGTTTTCAGCCTTTAGGAGAGCTTCAGTGAGTCCTGAGGCTTCAGAAGCTGGTCCCCTGCACTGGCTGGGCTCACATTCTTCCCTGACCTTTATCAGGCAACCCACGCAGCTACCACTTGCTGCCTCCTACCCTGTTTGGCCGTTGCACCAATAGTCTGATTAGTTTGAGTCCCACTCAAGAGACAGCTCAGCCCATGGAGACCCAAGTGATAGGAAAATTATTTTTCCATTTTGTGTGATTGTTGTTTCAGCTCAAGTTTGATATGCTGCTTTCTAAAAAGTTATTACTCTTAGATTCAGCCAGGTAGCAGCCTACACGTACGAAGTGACGGTCTCCCTTTCAATGCACTGGTTCTGATTTGCAGCAACTGCCCCACAAGGTTCTCTGGACAGAGCAGAGCAGGAGGTGATAGTGAGGCCAGGGAAAGTGTGCATGGGACTGCTGAGGATCTCCCTTCCCCTCCAGCTCCAATCACGGCAGCACCTGTATCTGGTTACACAATGCACTTTGACATCAGAGTTGGAGTTGAAAAAGGGTTATAAAATCGATTCATTACTTCTGGCCTGGGCTTTCAATAGATCTCACAGTTTCTCAGTGATATGACTCAGCACTGTCTGAATCTTTTTCATACCAACTCCACCTCTCAAATCAGGGCCTATGTGTTTGACTTCATCACTTTTATTAATTCAGCAGATGATTACTGAAAAAGCGTATTCTGTATGAGTGAATCCAAGCATAAAAGGGCACCTCAAAGTCTCCAAACAGGAAAAAAATACAGATCTTCCCTCTTTTGTTTGAATGTCTTCATAGTCTTTTTTTCCAAGGACTAAATATATGTCCCTAAGATCCCTAAGAAGTATCTCCCAGGGGACTTGAAGGGTCTCCTGCTTACCTGAGCATCACTGTGTCTCTGAGCTGTGCTCCACACATCAAATTCTGAAAAACTCAAGTTGGTAACATCATTTAGTACAAGTCACATAAATAGATGTTTCTCACAAAGCTAACCAATTACAACGATTTAAATTTCTTATTTTTCTTAAAGAAGTGTAGGTCACCCAGAAGAGGCATTAAGTACAGTCTCCTACCCAGGAAATGAGACAAGATGGGGTGGGGGACAGAGCAGCAGTTTAACAGAACTAACAAGGTATCAAGAAGCACATGATCTCTGGGCATCTGTCCATTATTTTTGCACAGGTACATGCTAGAGTCCTCTGTTCTCGAGTCACCATTGTTAAAGCAATGATTCTCTGTTGTCCCGACAAAGCAAATGTCTGAAGACATTCTTGGTTTCCATAACTAATGCAGGATGCTATTGGCAGAAAGTGGATCAAGGTCAGGGAAGTCAGAAAACACCCTCAAATGCTCAGAGAAGCCTCCAAAAAGAAAGAATTATCTGGTCAAACTTCATTAGTGTCAAGATTGAGAAAACTAACTTTAAAGGGAAGATGTTGGAAAAGAGGTTTTGATGGTCATGTGTTTTCTTTATAAAAGGTCTCATTAGATTAATGCTAGAAATCAGTCTTTTCTGCTTTGCAAAATGTTCTTTTCATCTAAATCTATCTTTCCTTCAAGATCCAACATCACTGTGGAACTCTGGCCAGGACAAAATCACCCACATAATAATGAGGGAGTGACAGGAAAAGAGTGGAGTCCCACAGACACCACAAGCATGGAGGCCTCAGTGACCCAAAGACCTCCCACTAAGCCCTGGCTCAAAAGGTTACTGCATCTCCCAATGTCCCCACCTTGGGGACCAGGCCTTTGGCACATGCAACTTTGGAGATCTCTTGTTAAAACCACAGCCTAGAAAAGGCTTTTCCTGAGCTCCTGTAATCTAAGGATGGAAAGGAATCCAGTTTTCATGAATTCCTTGCCCAAGAATTTTATCAACTGAAGAAGAGCAACTCAGATCACAAAAGAGGATTTCTGACTGTAAGCTCACAGGCAGGTTATCACCTATTGTGAGGCCTGCCCCACACAACTTCAGCACACTTTCTGTTACTTAATACACCCTTCATCTGCAGGACAAGACAACATTTTTTCACCATAGATTTCCTCTGCTTGCCTTCCCATAATTTTTGTCATTGGCAACACTGAGAAGCCTATAGGATGCTTACAACGTCCGCAAACATCCGAGCTTGTCTTGCTTGCTAGGGGCACAGTAACAAAGTACCACAGATGGAGCAACTTAAACAGAAACTTATTGTCTCACAATTCTAGAGGTTGTAAATCCAAGATCAAAGACTTGACACAGTGAAAGAGACATAAGGGAAGACATGACAGCGAAAATGACCTTCAAGCTTTGCCTGAATATTCTGTCCTTTGGCATGCCTGGTCCACACCACTTCCCTAAACTAACCTGCTTTTCAATTTCTCCATTAACCTAATCAGCATCTCTAACAACCAACACATAATATATTCATTTCCATCTCCACCTCTAAACATGCTTGGCCTCCAGTAGACCTCATTTTTTCTTTTTTTCTTTATGCCTCCGGTTTCTAATAGAATGTCTGGTTCTCATCTCCCTCTAAATTATTTTTAGACTCTAACTACTTCTTACAACCTCTACTAATAGTACAGATTGTCCCCTACTAATTAATGATGGCTCGTTTAAAATTTTTTTGACTTAATGACAGCATAAAACAATATGCCTTAAGTAGAAACTCTACTTGGAATTTTAAATGTTGACCTTTTTCTGAGTGAGCTCCTGTGGCAAGATAGTCCCTTGCAATGGTTGGTATGAGCAGTGGGCAGCAGCTCTCTGTCAGTCACACCCTCCAAGAGGAAGCCACACATGCCCTGTACTAGGTGGACTAGGTGGTTAAGCCGTGATACTCGATAGGTCAGACGCATTGAATGCATTTTTCCATTTATGATGCCTTGATCAGGATGCGCCCCCAATGTAAGCAGAAGAGCATCTGTGTTTCACTCCCTCTTGCTTTTATCTCTGCAGTAGCTCCTGGCTGTATATAATTCCTGCTCCCCTCTTCCTCCCCACTCCCAGCAATCCTCAAATCAGCAAGCAAGGTGATCTCATTAGAGAGACAATGGGGCTGAGCAGAGGAGGAGCTTTATTCAGAATGACTCAGAAATTCAACTAAAAACACAGAGCACTAACTGGAACCTCTAGGAACAAGATTAAAGACTACAGGACTGTGTAGTAAATGGAACAATTAACCCCTCTCCCATGAGCTGTGGTTAGAGTGGTGTAGGGAATTAAACAGCCTTGCATCAGGGGACTGTGTGCCATCCTGGGGGCAGGAGCAGAAAGCCACCCCACAGCACACCCCACCCTGCCTCACTGATAAAGTTACAGACTACAGCAGAGGCAGGTGGCAGTGGCAATGAAACTTGTAATGCAACGAGTGGGAAGTTAGTGCTCCCCACTCAGGACTGGAGTAAGAATTGGACTGAACATCCTTGGAAGGCAACAGCAGAAGCAGAGGACCACACACAGCATCTCAACCTACCCTGCAACAAACTAGCTGAGAGAACAAAGACTCACCAGTGGAGGAGGAGCACAGCAGGCTGAGCAGCGGTGCATGAGACTGGAAGGAGCCAGGAGGAGCCAGTGGTGCCAGGAGCCAGGAGGAGCCAGTGGTGCCAGGAGCCAGGAGGAGCCAGTGGTGCATGAGACTGGAAACAGCTGCCTGTCTCCTGAAAGCACCACAGCAAAGGGGAGAGTGCTGCTAACAGAAACAGGAAAAGGAAATAGGCCACCAATGGACATGCAGAAGGTACTGGTTGAAGAATCTGCCCCAGGTCCCCTTCCCTGGGGGCCAAGATCAGCCTCAAATTCAGCACAAACTCTACTGCAGGCCTGGCATTTTATCCAGCCGTTTTGCGCTGTTGGTGAACACCAGAGGTGAACACTATCTTTTTAGTCTATTTTATTTCTCTTCTTTCTTTTCTGATTTTCCATTTTTCCTCTACTTTTTCTCTTTTGCTTTTGTCTTTTACCTATATTTTTTGCCCCAATCTACTCATCTTCTTTTCTTCTTTCTTCAATTTACCTGTCTAGACTTAAGCATATTTTCATATGAGTGAATAGTGTGTCTAATTTTTCTGGATAACTTCAATAATCCCTTACTTATTCCTTCATTCTTTCTCTTATACCCTCCACTCTAGTCCCAAAGCTTTGGTAAGCATCCTTTGTCTTCTAGGTTTGCTTGTACTTTACTTCTTTTCAGTTATCTATTTTATCCACTATCCTTCTTAAATTTCCCCACCACAGAGTAAAAACACTCTGTCAAAGGAAAACAGTTTGCTAACAAGCTTCCAATTTATGATTTGTTCTATTCTATAACTGTAGATTTTGCTTCTGTGTTTTAAGGTACAAAATTAATAGTTACCACAGTTTGTCAGTTTCTAAACTGTGCTTGATGCTATTGTTATTGCTAATTATACTACCTCAGTCAGGATGTCATATCCATTGTAATCAGTTGTTTTCACTTCTGTAACACTACTGGGAAGATCTGAAATAATAACTTCACCACACCTCAGCACCAAAGGATTGGGGACTGAGCCAAACAAATACCAACAACTCACTTTTAATGAATTGGGACAGGCACAAATCAAGAACCTCCAACACACATATGACATCTCTGAAAATTTTATTTTTCTACAAAGGCCTAATACCAGTGATAAAGCTATGTACAACAAAAACAAGGATCAGCACAGAAAACAAAATAAAAGCTTCTAAAATAGAAAATGACAAGACACAAAAGCAAAATGCAAACTCAGACCTTCAACCCACTTAGAACAAGTTCAGAAGACAATGAGATAGAGGAAAATGGAAGACGCACACCTACAATTTCTGAAATGATAGCAACCAAAGTAAAGAAACAAATCCATAAGGCTAGTGAGGAAATCACATCAGAAATAATCTCTCAGGTGAAAGAAAGAAAGAAAGAAAGAAAGAAAGAAAGAAAGAAAGAAAGAAAGAGAAATGACAACCATAATAAAGGAATTGCTCAGCAAGTCTAGAGTAGAGACAGATTAGAAATATAGAGGACCTTAGAAAAATGATGGAAACTATGAATAATCAATATATGAAAGAAAAAGAATGCATCAAAAGAATTGAAACAGACATCTAGGAAATTAAAAATTACATTGAAAGCTGGCAAAACTACTTAAATAAAACTGAAGACAGACTTTCAGACCTTCAAGACAAGATCATGGCTAGTGATCATGCAAAGAAAGATCTCTTCAAAATAACAAGGAATCAGGAAATGACTATTTAACAGCTTCAAAACAATGCAAAGAAAAATAATACAATCTTATAGGTGTCAAAGAAAAAGCAGGAGTCAACACAAATACCATAAAAATTCCATTAGCAGAAGCAATAGCAGAAAACCTCTCAAGCATGGGAAAAGAAACTGATATACAGATAAGTGAGGCATATAGAACTCCAATTAGCCATAACCAAATAAATATACACCTTAATGTATAATAATAAAGATCCCAAAAATTCAGCACAAGAACAGAGTAGTAAAAGTAAAGAGAAAACAAACAGATCACCTACAAAAGAAAGCCCATCAGAATCACAGCAATACAACATTTCAGGTCAAGAAGAGCTTGCAGTGAAGTATTTTAAGTCCTGAAATAAGACAACCTCCAACCCAGACTAATGTACCCAGCAAAACTATATTTCAAAATGGAGAAATAACATATTTCCATGACAAAGAACAACTGAAGAAATTCGTGACCACATAAGCAGCTCTACAAAAAGTACTGAAAGATATTCTAAATAGAGTTTAAAAATGATCAAAATTCCAAGAACTACAACAGAAAGAAACCACCAGGCAGGACAATTAAACAGAAGAGAAAAACATGAAACTAACAGCAGTAAAATAACATGACAAAGATAAGCCAATTCATATCCATTATAACCATCAATGTAGATGATCTCCATTCACCAATCAAAAGAAACAGATTGGCAGAATGGATCAAAAAAAGCATCTGACAATATTCTGTATACAAGAAACACATTTAACTCAAAAAGAAATTCATAGACTGGAAGTCAAAGAGTGGAAAACAGTACTCTATGAAACAAGAACTCAGAAAAAAGCAGGGGTAGCTATTCTGTTTGCAGACAATGTGAACTTCAAACCAAGAATGATCAAAAGAGACAAAGAAGGCCACTACATACTTGTTAGGAGAAAACTTCAAGAGGAAAAGATAACAATCATAAATATGTGTGCACCAAATAAGGGAGCATCCAACTATATAAGACAAATATTAATAGATATGAAAAATCAAACAAGCAATAAAACAATTGTAATGGAGGACCTTAATAGGCCATTATTGCAAAGAGATAGATCAACTAGACAAAAAATCAGCAAAGAAATATCAGAAGTGAACCAAACCTGTGAACACATAGACCTAGTAAGCATTAACAGAGTGTTCCACCCACAAACTCCAGAATGCACATTATTCTTAGCTGCACGTGGGACACTATCCAAAGAGACCATGAACTAGCCCATAGACTATGCTCGAGTAAATGCAAAGGAACTGAAACTGTCACATGCATATTATCTGATCACAGTGCAATGAAATTGGAAATGAGTGGCAAAAAACACCTGCAAAAACACCATAAACACAAGGAAATTAAATAACACCCTCCTGAACAATCAGTGGGTCACAGATAAAATTAAAGAAAAAATGAAACTATTTACAATTAAAAGAAAGTGTAGATATAACAAACAGGAACCTCTAGGATGCACTAAAAGCAGTCCTAAGAGGGAACTTTACAATAGTGAGTTCTCACTTTAGAAAAAACCTAATGAACACAAATAACCTAATGATTTACCTCAGCTTCTAGAAAAAGAAGAGCAAGTCAAGTACAAAGCCCATAGGAGGGATGAAATCCTAAAACCCAAAGTAAAAAGGAAGTAGAATAAGGGAAAGGAGAACAAATGGAAAGAAAAAAGAGAAAACAATGCAAATCCATTGTTTTCTACTAGCGTCTCTTAGCTTACTGAGAAAGAAGGCGTGTGCTAATATCAATTAGAGAAATTCTAATGCGTATATCTTGTACTCTGAATAACCACTTAAAGATAACAATATGCAATGTTTTAACAATTATTGTTCTCCTATTGTTTTGTTATGAAACTTTGTTTTACACTTTTCCATAAAATAAAAAAGATTTTAAGTGATCTCATTAAAATGTAAATTCAATCATGTTGCTGTTTTCATCAACACCGTCTGTTTTCGTGTGTGTGTGTGTGTGTGTGTGTGTGTGTGTGTGCACGCGTGTGTGTGTGTGTGTGTGTGTGTTGGGAATCACACTTGGGCGGGCATTTATGCTGCCGAGCTGCATGCCCAGCCTCCCTCAGCACCATCTGATGTCTTCTCAGCTGCAGCAAAAATCCCTAATGATAATGGAAAACTATGTTCTCAAACCAAATACAGCCAGTTATTTCTATTGGAGTGTCTCAGTAAGTGGCAAAAAAGCAAATCTGTGTGTTTCCTCCCCCTTTAATAAAAAATTACAAGGAGTCTTAAGAGTTAATAGAAAGCTTTCACTTTGGTTACAAATTTATTGGAAAATTCTAAAAGGAATTTACAGACTAGATTTTTTTAAATAGCCCATTGAACGGATGTAGCTATTTGAGATAAAAATGGTCCCTATTTTCTATTGATTCTTTTCCTCCAGTGAAATATTGTGTTCAGCTTCTTATGACTCAGTTTCTTGTATATATTGTCCACTAGTACATTTCCCCAAATCTAGCAGGTGCATGGCTATCCACATAGAAACCAGAATTGTCACCAAAACTCCATTAAATCAGTGGATTTGACTGTGGATCCTATCTGTAAAAACAGGAAATGTGATAAGAGGGAGTCATGAGCCCTAGTCTGGTCAGAGTGACTGACACCCTAGGTCACCATTAGCCTGGTAAATAGGAGGTGTCAGAGAAACTAAGACCTGTGCCCCTGAACTATGACAGGGAAGTATTTATCCGTGTACACTGTCATATTTTACATTTCTGTCAATGGTATGTAGCAGTTTCAGAGATCTGATGGAAAAGAATTTAGGACATTGTTTCTATGGTTCAAGTTTGCTTTTGTACCATTTAATGGAGAGAAAGAGAGCCAGATCTGCTATTGATGTACTAGAATTCCCACAAAAGCAGGGAGATTGGCCAACTTAAATTGCAAAGCAAGCTATTTTCATCCCTTTTGAATTATAAATTTGGAAAACATTGGTCCAAGAACAAATTGATAATTTCTACTTCATTCCCACATGAATATAAAATGAAAAATCAATCTGAATGTAATTGAACTACAGAATTTTACAGATTTCCACAATGAAGTATTTTTCACTGATCAGATTTTTCTCTGTCTCAAATAGGTTCACCTCATGTTAAAATAATAAGCTCTTCAAATAATGAGCCTAGTACTCTACATCAGTTTTTTTCTGGTCCAAACCCTTTATGATTGATCAGGCTCTCTGCTCCATGCGCAAGCTGAGCAATGCTTTCTAATCTTTACCTATGAATTTAAGTGTTACATGTTTTTCAAAGTCCATTACTAAACTTCTTAATTAGAAGTAAGTGTACATGTTATACTCTCTCTTAAAAGTTGTACAGGATGATCATACCATTTATAGCAATTTATAATTTTTGCGTGTGTGCACTTATTTAATTCCTGTCTTTCCAACGTAATGACCTATCCTCCCCTGTAAATAGCCCCAGCACCACAGCAGAGGCTTCATGTGTCCACAGTGAAGGAATAATGAACATGTGAGAAACAGAAATAACAGTGAGCCTGGATCTTGTCAGAGAAACAAAGGGCGGCCTCTGTCTATGGTGAGCCCCGACTGTATTTTAGTTCTAATCTAGTGATGTCACTGATACCCCTGCTGTATATTTATAATAAAACTATTTTTTCTTAAGCCAGCTGAAATGGGTTTTTTCCTTACAGCAAAAATCCTAAATCATAACTAGAGAATGGGCCCACACTGACATAGCAGTTAAAATTCATGTGCTAATAGCAAGATTATATTCCAGTGCAGCATTTAAGAAGAGAAGTCCCTCTGTATTATTATTATTGTTCTTATTCTTATTATGATCCTCCAATCTGAAACTTTGAGCAAATTTACATCTAAAATTTAACCCTTTAATAAACTGGCCTCTGCCTCCACCTGGTGGAGAGTCATAAACTTTTGACAATAAATTAATCCAAATGAAGAGCAACAGGCGTCAGATCTCTTTCATGTTTAATAAAAGAAAGACACTCAAAAATTAAAATGCGTGGCCTTCTGGATCACTAGCTGCCCTCAGCACTGCAGCAGGGGAGTTTGGCACAATCACTTGTCTGATGCTCTGAGCCCATTTCCATCCTCCTATGCTCTACCATGATTTTAAAATCCAAGGAGCCTGCATTTTTCATTTCCCTCCAAACGGACTTCTTGTTACTTTCTAGCAAAAGTAACTGAGGTTGGAGTTTGGAGGGCAGGAGTGGAGGGGAAGGACTTTTGCTTCCTTTTTCAGCTTTTGTTGGCACTGCCCAGCAGCACATGGCGCCTGGCATCCCATTCATCCTGGCGCGCTCCCTACATGCACAGCAAGGGGCCCATCTCCTGATGACTGGTAGCCCCACAGCAGCCCCAGCACCTGAGTTAGTTATTGATTCACTTGGGATTGAACTAGGTCATCCTCTTGTCCATAAATTGGATCTCTGGTGACCCCTCACCTCCCTTTACTCCTATAACCAGAAAGGATGTTGCTGATGTCAGCGGCTTATTTAGCATAAGGTTACCTGAGCATAACCAAGTTCCTGTGTTAGATTCCTTTTCTGAAAAACCTAGACTGCTTTCCGATCCCCTTCTGTCTTGATGCCTGAATTTTACATTAATTTCAGAAAATGAAGAAAAACCACCTGATCAATAAAAAGCTTTAAGTATTAGTTTTACAAAATCATAAGTGAGAACAAAATAATTGGAAATGAGATATGTTTTTACCTTTAGAAGTGACATTATAAATACTGATAGGAGTGATACATCCTCCTAGATATTTAATCATGTAATTCTTCAGATTTAATGTAATCCTTATGAAAAGCACAATGCCTATTTTTGTAGAAATAGGAAAATTGATCCTACAACTCATTGTAGCTCTTGGTGACCTTAAAGAGACAAAACAAGCTTTAAAAAGACAACAAAGCTGGATGTCTCATACTTCCTGATTTTAAAACTTACTACAAAATTACAGTAACCAAAAGTGCATGGTACTGACATAAAGACAGACACACAGACCAATGCAACAGAAATAGGAACCCCAGAAATCAATCCTCACATATATAGTCACATGATTTTCAACAAAGATATCAAAATCAAACAATGGAGTATGTATGGTCTTCTCAACAAATGATGTTGAGAATTCTAGTTAACCCCGTGCAAAACAATGAGATAAACCCTTACCTTATACCACATGCATTGTGGGTTGTATCTAGATGCCCCCCAAAGCCTTATAAGTTCATAGGTTGGGCTTTGAGAAGGGGACTGGATCACAGGTGTGTGATACTGAATTAAGAGTGAGACTACAGGATTAGTCCACTCACTGATATGGGCATGAATTATGGGGATGCCAACCGTGCAACTGGGGGTGTGAGTGGCACCATCTGAAAGACTAGTAGCCCGAATAAGATAAAGAGGAAAAAGAGCTTGTTGCCTGCCCTGCCATGGACTGTTTCTCCTCTAGCATGGCCCTTTGTCATGCTTTGGAGCCAGGTAACTATGGATCAAAACCTCTACAACTGTGAACTGAAATAAACTTTTCCTCCTTTAACTTGTGCATATTGGTATTTTTGTCTCAGCATTAAGAAAAGTAATTAAGAAAATATACAAATGTTAACTCAAAATGGACCAAGGACCTAAATGTAGGAGCCAAAACTATAAAATTTTTAAAAGAAAATACAGAGGAAATCTCCATAAGGTTGAATTTGACAATTTCCATCCCAGATGTTCATACTATGCTTGAATATGGGTACTGATATCTCAGCACATGAAATTCGGATAAGGGAGAAAATGCTGTATATAGATATATACAATTAGTGTTATCAACCTTAAATAGAAGACATTCTGAACCTGCAGATTTTATGCTAAGTGAAGCAAGGTCATTACAAAAAAGGTAAATACTGTATGATGCTGCTTATGTAAAGTGACTGCAGTAATGAAATTCATATAAATTGAAGCTAGAGTGGTGGTTGCCAAGGGGGTTGAGGTAAAAGAAATTAAGAAGCTAATGTTAACTGGATGACAATTTTCAGTTTTCCAAACTTAAAAAAGTATTGGAGCTGGACTCCTGTGATAGCAGCATAATAATGTAAATATATTTAATGCCATGGAATTGTACGCTTACAGTAGTCCAAATGGCCAGGTATGGTGGCACATGCCTATAATCCCAGTACTGTGGAGGCTGAGACAGGAAGATCATTATGAGTTGGAAGCCAGACCGGGGCACATAGCAAATTTAAGGCCAGCTTTAACTACATAATGAGACTCTGGCTAGTTTATGGCTAGTCTGTTTTATGAAAAATATTATCTTGCTATTTTTATTTGAATTTTTCCCAAATTACTACTAAAGTAGCATACATTTGTACGTTTGCTGACCATTTAAATTTCTTCTTCTCTTCCTGTGTCATTATATTTTTCAAGATTTTCTATCAAATTGTTTTAGAATTTGTTTTTACAAGTTGTTTTACTTTCTTACCAGTTTATAAAATACTTTATATATAGTCTGTAAAGTATCATGCTGTTGATTATATTTGATATTTCCCATTGTACAGTTTATCATATAACTTTAAATTGTCTTTTGATATCATAAATTTTTAATGTAATCCATGTTATTACTTTTTGTGTGTTTCCTCTTTAGCAAATAATTACCTTGCTCATTGTTGTGAAAGATATTCTCCTTCCTTCGTTAATTTTTTTTAGTTGCCTTTCTCTCTTAACTTTTTAATCCATTGAGAATGATGTGAGGGAAGGTCCTTAAGTGGAAATTTCTTGCTTTCTGCCTTATGAAGAAGTATTGACTCTCCTACACCAGTGTCTTTCACATACCTGATTGATTTCAGGTTCTCTATTTTTTCACTGGAATATGTTAATCATATAGTAGACAATCCAGATGGTCAATTAAATCCCATGCTAAATACATGAAACATAAAACATCAAGACATACTTTGCCAATTTGGAAATCAGTGCCAGTGCGTGATCCCCCTCCAAAAGAGCACACACCTTTTCCAACCTTCTTACCTAAAGTAACCCAACAATAACAACAATTTGTTTTCCTCCCACCACTGTTCCTATGCCCTGGACAGTTAACTTTAGGTTGTAATACTACAGCAGATTGAAGAACAACAGAATATTTTGAAGACAGCTTTCTTCTAGGCCATACGAAGGAAGGATAGAATTACATGGGTGTGCTTTATCTTGCTTTATTCCAGAAATCTACTTCCTACAATAATTTTGAATTTGTAAAAATCACTGCTCACAATTTCTAAACTTAAAACAAAGTTTCTTCCTTTCCGCATTGCTTCACGTATTCTAATAAAGGACACTTCTGATGACTCTAGGTTTATGTAAAACAGGATCTCATAATGACAGGACAATGACCTAGTTCATTATAAACCATGCAGAATTCCTGGAAAGCACCAAGTTTCAAACAAAGAAGATAGAAGAAGGAGAGGAGGAAGGAGGGAAGGGTGAGGGAAAAAGTGAAAAGAACTAAGACACATTATGGGCATTTACCAGCTCTCCAGGGAGAATGTGATCATGTTGTACCGTAAACATGTACTATAAGAATTTTAACATAAAAATAAAAGTATAAAATTTCATAAAATATGTGGACTGAAGTTCTAATAATTTCTAAGGAAACTTGCCATTAGAAGGACTGCCCCTCGTACAGGGCTCAAGTAAACTGCCTAGCCTGGAATCTCAACCATGAACCAAGCAATCAGGAGCAAAAACTCTGGACCTACACAAATAGGAATATACTTTACTGTGAGGTGTAGAAAGGCTATTTCCACCTTTTAGAAAATGTAAAAATGAACATTTGGCAAAATTACTGCAACTTTTGAAAGAAGAAGCTTAAGAGCAAAACTAAGAATATACTTGCAAAATGAAATGTTTTAATTATTGCTTTACAACCATTTGATTTTACTGTAATATTTCAAATATGTGTGATTTTTTTCCATTCTTCACTTCATTTAAAACATTTAAGAGAATTTTATGTCTGATGTTTGGATTTTAATTAAATATTTAGAAGAGTAAAAGTTAAATAAGTTGATAATCATTTAAATATTTGGGAAAGTTTAATTTAAATACATATGCTTTGACATGTTGTCCTTTTAAATATTATAAAAATATTTAGAGGGGTTAGGATTGCTCAATATTTAAGTGAATGTTAAATAACAAATGGGGTTAAGCATAAAAACTTTATTTAAACATTTACATAAAGTAAAATTAGAAGCATGTGTTTTCCATCATAGAACTAAAAAACTCCTATGAGTCCCTTTGTAAAATGCTACACTTGTATAGAATTATAATTACTCCCTGGTAGGAAAAGACCCTGACAACACACTGGCTTCTCCTTATACCAGTGCTCTAGATAATTAATAATTTAGAAGTCTAAAACAGCAGGCTATAACTTCAGCTGTATTCAACTTCCAAATATAGTCATATATTTACATCTCTTGTTTCTATATTTCACCTACCATTGCTACATTTGAAACAGAAGAGGTATTGCAAACTCAGGGCCATCTTGCCTGGAAATCACTTTCATTGAACGTATAAAACTTAATAAAGACATTTTCTAAATTTTTATCTTACTAAGCACAAATTCCTTTAGACTTTATTTTTTTTATGTTCAGGCCCAGACACACACTAAATGGTCAATAAATATTTGCGAAGAAATTAGTGAGAAAGCAGCAGCATCTTGTAAATAGAAATGTTAGAAGGGAGAGTGTATAAAAGCCATCGAAGGTAGGGCTATAAATTTGTATTTGAATGGACAGTTTTCTCAACCATTCCCATTCCTAACAGTGAATCAAGTGGAGGTGATACGTGACCTATTTACTGAAAAATGCTGCCCTTTTCCTTTTATCAGTACATGCTCACAATACATCACGCTTACGTGCCTTGCGAGGAATTGGTGTCTGTACATAACTTAATTCCTTTTTCATCCCTTTTCCTCACCTCTGCCCCTTCCCATTTGCAAAACATCTGTTCCCCTTTTTCCTATTACCTATCCTCTGCTTTGCTTTTCATGTATAATTTGGGTTTCTCCCATTAGAGAAACCATGCAGTGTTTCAGCTTATTTATTTATCTGATTTATTTCACTTAACATTATGGACTCAAAGGGCACCCAGTTTCCTACAAATGATTTGATTTTCTCTCTCTTAAGAGCAGCGTAGTGCTCCATTGTGTGTAAATACATTTTTCTTTATCCATTCATCTGTTAATGGTCACATAGGCTATTTCTATGATTTAGCTAAAAACGTGGCTATGCCTGTGTCATTTTAATATGATGTCTTTAATTTTTTAGGAAAATTATCTAGAAGAAGACTGGCTTCAAATGGAATTTCCAGTTTCAGCTTTTTGAAGAACCTGCATCCTGATTTCCACAGTGGTTGTTCTAGTTTACGCTTCCACCGAAGATGCAGAGGGGTCCTTTTCCCCACAGCCTCACCGGCATTTGGTATTATTTGATTTCTTGATGGTCATTCTTCCCAGGACCGGGAGGAATCTCAGAGACAATGCCTTGAACACGTCTCACAACAGTCGCGCACTTGGTGTTTGTCATTCTGGGCTCCTAACTCCGAGGCCTTTCCCTGAACCTGGGTAGCTCCTCCAGAGTTGCCTCCCCTGGGTGAAATGCGATTCCCTCCTTCCTTTATTCGTGGCTTCATTCAGCCACTTCCCAATTCAGTAAGCCACACCCTGTGGACTTCACTCTTAAAGCTCTGTGAATTTGGTCTGATTGATTACATTGATTTGGTGAAAAATTTTAGGCTCTCTTTTTAAGGTGTATCTGATAGGGTTTTTTTTTTAAGCACAGCATAGAACATATATATATATGATGCTCTATCGTGTATTTGTTCATGCTAATGTAATGATCACGCAGGGTACAGGATAAATTCTGCACTTCAACTTTATAAGCCGATCCGTTGGAACTCCAGGGTCTGTTTTTAAGTCTGGTGACCTACAAAATCCATGCCCAACCACTACCAGCGCTTCTAAGGTAACCAGGGCCGGTACCCTTAATGGCAGACCCTCAATTGCTCCTCCTCCTCAACTATTTTCTGGCTCCTTTTCACGTATTTCCTGCATACACCCTGAAATCCAGCTTCACCACTGATGTGACTTGAGTGCGGCCCCACAGTGCGCGCCCTGGAAACACACTTCCTGTGCCGGGGTGGGGGGATACTTCAGGAGGTGGGCTGAGCCCTCGGTTGGCTAATGTTGTTACCACTTTGGGGAACTGGTCATCACAGAAGGAAGGTTCTGGGGACGGCAGTACATACCTGCAGTGCTACTACTCAGCGAGTGTGTGAGGCCAGAGTGTTGAGAATTCATAGCTGGTGCAGGCGAGATACTGTCGCAAAAAAAAGTCAGGGGAGGAGGTAGCTCAGCCCTCTCTCTCACACACTTTTCCTATCATGCTGTGACACATCAAAGAATCCTCATTTTAGAAGATTCCTTGATCTTATACTTTCCAGCCTCAAGAAGCATGAGCCAAATAAATTTCTATTCATAAATTATCCCATTTGTGATCTTGTTATTATAGCACAAAACCAATCCTTACAACTTCGAGTTATAGTAATATCATCACTGCTATTGTTGTCATGTTTGTCATCGCATCATTTATTAAACACATATTAACAGATGAGTGTTTTAAGTATGATGAATTTTATTTCATTTCATCTTGCAGCCTTATCAGATTAAAAACATTATTCTTTATTTAAAAGTGAGGAAAGTATACAGTGGATTTTTTTCTTTTTCTGTTTCTCACCTGGCTTCCAGCTAGGTGTTGACTTGGGCCACTTGGTTGGTAATTTTCTTAAAATCTAGTCAATCTTTACTTATTTATGTAATGCATGTTTATAAAATGTGTTTCACTATTAAGTCTGTATGTGTTACTCTCAGGCAAATAAAATATGAAAATTTTTTGGTACCAGGAACAGAACTCAGGACTTTGTATTTACCAGCAGGCACTGTGCCACTGAGCTATATCCCCAGCCCAAAATATAAAAATTTTTAAAGCAGGCATCATGGAAAATCCTGTTATCTCAGCACTCTGGGAGGGTTGGGCAGGAAGATCACTAGTTTGAACTCACACTCAGCAACTAAGCAATTTAGCAAGACTCTGTCTCCCAATAAAAACTTTTTAAAAGGGCTGGGGATGTAATTCTGTTTAAAGGTTCTGCACTCAATCCCTAGAATGCAAAAAGAAGGAGGAGGAGGAAAGGAGGAGGAGGAGGAGGAGGAGGAGGAGGAGGAGGAGGAGAAAGAAAGATAAAAGAAAGAGAGAAAGAAGAAAAGATAGATATGTCATCCAGAGTATTACATAATTGTGGTCAATTATTTATAAAGAAGACCACAAAATTCTTCCACATTCCTTTGCAATGTAACTTGTTCCTCACATTACCAAGTGGATCTCTTGCCTTCACCTTTGAATTGGTTTGGCTTGGTGATGTGTTTTGACATGATTCAGGCTTGGATTGTAGCAGACCATGCTGTTTCTACTTTTCTTCTCTGGGAATCCTGAGTTCAGGCTGCTGTGGAGAAGTTCAGTCTCCTTTACAGGAGGATGAGAGACCACGGAAGGAGGACAGAGGCTGCCCAGCCAAAAGGTCCGACTGCTAGACAGCAGTGGGCTCTATCTTAGAGCTTCTGGTGGAGCAGTCACTTGAAGGAACTCAGCAGATCTACTCCGGCAAACCGCAGTCTCTTAAACTTACAACTTTAAACCATTGCATTTTGGGAGTGACTTTTTAGATAGCAATATGTAACACAAATAATGACATAGTCACAAACAATAATAATTTTTAAAAGTAACTTCTCAGGCAAGTTCAGATTTTTTTCAGCAAATTTTAAAGGACAAGGTATATCGTCTGAGGAGATGAGTAGACTTTTACATGCTTTCTGATGAAGCCCTCAAGATTTCTTTGCAAAATGAATCGTGGTGTGCTCTTTCCCAACCAGCAAACCTATAAATTTGTCTCTACTTTTCTATCACTGAAGTACCTTTGCTGATATTTAGTTTTACCTTGTTTTGTTTTCCTCCATACTGAACCCCAATCCGCGAAAATCCTTCTCCACTTTCTACATCACTAAACTTTGGCTTGTAGACATCATCAGTCACAGCGTTTGATCAATCATAGGCAAAAATAGCAAACTCATACTACTTTGAGAAACTCTTTTGCAAGAAAATCTGAGCTCACAAAATTCATTAGAAGTTAGAGGATCAGGCCTAAGGAATCCAGAACTAAAGAGCCCTGAAGACCTCTGCAGAAGAGAGAAATCCATTGCAGGGGAAGGGGATGTGAAAAAAATTAAGATGTGTTATGCACCTGTACCAACTCCCCACAGTGAATGTAATCATTAATTATCATGAACATCTACTAAGAAAAAGAAGAAAGAAAGAAATCAGTTGCATGGCAGAATCAGTCTGATCCATGCATCAGGTCTCAGATCAATGTCAGGTCTTCTCACATCCCTGAGTTAATAGTCCCAATTTTAAAGAGAATTTCTGATTGGTTGAACACGACTCATTGAGCCATCCCTTGGCTACCTCATGGTAGAGATATGAAAATGTGGCTCCTCTGCCTTTTGAAGAGGAGAAACTACACTCTGCTTCATCCACACACAGAAGTCAGTCTCCCACATGGCACTGCTGAGCAGGAAATTTGTATGCCAGAGCCTCAACAAGCATCCATTGCAATGCATGTCTCTATCATTTTGAACAAGTTCTTAAATTTATTCTTTTTCAGGATCAATCATACATTTCACTGAAGTGTTTTAAGTGAATTAGGATCTACCTTGCAAGTATCACCAATGAATTACATTTCTATCACAGATATACTGTGGTTTATTTCTTTTCAATTGCCTACCAGATACTTTATTTAATAAAATAAAATTATAAATACCAGAGTTTTTATTTAACTGTCTGATCTTCATTGAATAAGTATTGTCTGTATAAATTTAAATGCTGGGTTGTAGGCACTGCTTCAGACCAAGGTTTGTAACACCCATAGGTCAAATGTATGAAATTCCAATGTGAGGGGATCAAGAAAAGAAGGCAGATAAATAAGCAGCAGGATACAGAGCTTCCCCCAAGAAAGACAACTCATACCGGAATAAAACATCCTGGAGAGGTCCAGACAGAGGGAGATAGATCGTCTCGACCCAGGAAGAAACTAAAGGCAAAAGAGCTGGTCAAACACGCAGTCCTGGGGTTACCATTGGAGAAGCTGAGATTAGTGGCCACAGCACTCTCCAGCTGCCTGAATGCGCACCACCACCACTGACTGGAATGGCCTGAACTTGCTCAGCTGCGATCCACTGGAGCACCCAAAATCGCACTGCTACAACTAGCTGGTTGCGCTGAAGACAGAAATTGGTGAGCCCAACAGAGAACAGAGCCGGCGAGGGACCTGCATTAACCTGCAGTGAGTGCTGGGAATAATACCCACCATGGGAAAGGGGCAACCAGCTGGACAACATGTTGGAATCAGGAAATTGGGTTGAACTAGGAACCACAGTGAATTCAGTTGGCTGCTCCCTTCCCAGAGCAGATTGGTGGGAGGACCCAATAGGTCATCCCAAACTGATTCCCTACACATAGCACACACTAACCCGGTGAAGGCCCCCAAAGGTTGACTGGCCCAGTGGGGAGGGGCCAGCATATACAGCCCCTGCCTGCACCTCAATAACCAAGAGCAAACTGGAGAGGGCAGAAATCCCTGGCCAGCATGCTTCAGAAGAACCATAACCAACAAGGAAAGGGGCTGGGACCTCCACTATACACCTATATGGAAGAAACCAAAAACACGACAAAAGAAAGAAACAAGAAAAAATCCCCAGCCCAAAAACCTGAGAACACTGATCCAGGAGAGGGAAATACAAAAGAGATTAAAGGCAGCAAACACGCAGCATCAGACACGGCATCAATGGACATTAAGAGATATCTTCGGGACCTTGTAGGTGAGCTCAAAACTGAAATATCAAATCAGGTACAGCAAGATGTAAGTAGATTAATAAAAGAAATGCTAAGCACCTCTCAAGAAGATACAGACAGAAGAAGGGAGGAACACAAAAAAAAGGAGAGAAACATTTGGTAAAGAATATAAAGAAAACCTGAAGCAGATTCACAGAGACTACCAGGAAATTAAAAACTCCATTGAAAGCTGGAAAAACTGCTTGAAAGAAACTAAGGATAGACTATCAAAACTTGAATACAGGTTTGCAATGTGTGATCATGAAAGGAAAGATGTCTTAAAAATGACAAGGAAACAGGCAGTAACAATACAAAGGCTACAAGATGACAAGAGAATCTATAACTTAATAAGAAATGTGAGTGAAGAAGCATGAATAAAAACAAAAAAAGTACAAAGGCTATTCATGGAAATAATTAAGGAAAACTTCCCAAGCATAGGAAAAGAAAATGGCATTTGGTTATGTGAGGCATACAGAACTCCAGCCACCTACAACCAAAACAGAGCTACACCCAGACATATAATAATCAAGATACCAGAAATTCAATATAAAAACAGAATATCAAAAGCCATCAGAGAAAAGAAACAGATCACCTATAAAAGAAAACCCATCAAAATCACAGCAGACTTCTCAACACAGACCATCAGATCAAGAAGAGCTTGGAGTGAAGTACTCTAAGCCCTGAAAGAAAATAGCCTCCAGCCCAGATTGATGTACCCTGCAAAACTGTCACTAGAAATTAATGGAAAAACAAGATACTTCCATGACAAAGAGGAACTGGGGGAGTTTGTGACCACCAATCCAACTCTACAGAGAATACTGAAGGACATTCTAGAGAGAGAGAAAAAAAATACCAGAATTTCAGGAACAGTGGCAGAGAGACCTCAATGAACAGAGTAGGCAGTAGAGTGAAGGAGAAAAGTAGACAATCAATGACAGAAAAATAGCATAGCAGAAATGAGGCAGAGAAGCTTGGCTATAATCTCTAGCATAGATGGCCTTGATACACTAAAAAATTTTTAAAAAAAAGAAATACAGGCAGAGTAGATCAGGAGGTAGGGTCCATCAAGACTCTCTGTATAGGAAATATAATCAACCTGAGAGAGGGTTTATGGACTGAAAATCAAATATGAGAAAACAATGCTCTATGTGACAGGGAACCAGAGAGAAATAGGGGCAACTCAACCAGCACCTGCAGATAGGTTGGAAAGACAGGATACTTATGTGCAGTAGAGAACTACTCAGCTGTGGGGCACAGTGGCTCACGCCTGTAATCCCAGCGCTCAGGAAGCTGAAGCAGGAGGATCGTTGTGAGTTCAAGACCAACCTGAGCTACAAAATGAGCTCAAGGCCAGCCTGAACTGCATAGTGAGACCCTGTCTCAAAAAGACAAAAAGAAAGAAAAGAAAGAAAGAAAGAAAGAAAGAAAGAAAGAAAGAAAGAAAGAAAGAAAGGAAAAAGAAAAGAAAAAAGAACTACTGAGGCTTTTGTAGGTAAAGGAATACAACTTGAGATCAAGTCCAGGAGTGAAAAGGTTCAGAACCACTTAGGTAAATAGCAGGCTGCCCCCCACCAATCTAAAAACTGAGGGAGTTGGTGGAACCCAAAATGCACAGCACCCTGTGGGAGTGAAAGGGGAGGAATAGTCTAAAAAACGAAGGCAGAGGATATTGTTAATAGTGTACCAGGATTTAAAACCCAAATTACTCACACCGCTCTGCTTAGATGGATTATATTCTGTTCCAATTTGTCTACTTGTACTAGATTTGAGGGAACAGACAGCTATCCTGAAAATAGCAGGATATAGTATGGAAATCAACCTTAATTTCCTATTAACTTAATCTGAAGCCCTGTATAACTTACACTGTTTTACCATGACTGATCTTGATTGAATATGGTTTGTTAGATTGCTGTTTTGTATTGACAGGTTTTATTCAAAGCTCTTATGATTGATAGTACCAAGTCTGAGAGTATAGGCAACTGCACTGAATATGACAAGATTCACTAGGATGGCCACTCTGGTTTGATTATTACCTGCCTTTGAAGTTTTACACTGTCTACAATGTTTTGTTTTTATTAATAATGTTATGTACTGCTATATTCAATTATACTGCTATATTCAATTATGCCTGATGATATAGACAATTCTATTGAAGGTACCAAGAAACAACACAGTAATCATTGTAGATCACCTTGTACTGTGGTTTTATATGATTTTTTCATTTCATGTTTTTATAGGAATTTGTTTTGTTTTGTCTTGCCATGTTTTGTTTTTCCCTCTAATACAGAAAGGATAGAAATACATGTAGAGACTCATGCATGCATAGAACCTATAAACAGTTTATGAGAACTGATTATATAACACATGATGAAAAGAACAACTACTTTAAAGAAAAAAGAGATACTACAGTACCTAGTGCTGATTTTATAGCGTCATGACGTGAAATCCAGCAATATTATTATTCCTTGTTCAGAGTGATTTGAATCGGTTTTGTTTTGTTTAATTTCAACATACATGAAGGTATGGACAGCTATTTTGAAGAGAATGAGAGACACTATGACAGCCCTTGTTGACTTCCCTATTGTCTGGTCTTGAAGACCTAAAAAGCCTCCCTCATCCTGTTCAGATCAGTTCTATACTGTGTTATTTCATGTGAATTCTCTGTATGTGAAGACATGGACATCTAGTTAGAAGAAAACAAGAGACAATATGATAGATAGTGAAGATCCCTGATGGTCTTGCTTTGAAATTTATGTCTCTTACACTGCTTTTTTGTGTTCTGTTTCATTCTAGTTTGTTGTGTTTAATTTTACCCTCTTTAAAATAAAAGGAGGAAAAGAAAGTGCTCTAGAGGATATAACTGCATGTATGTTTAAGTGTGTAGGATTGATAACCATGTTGCTAAGTTTTTGTTGGAATCTTGAACAGAACTGCTTGCAGCCTCACTGTTTTGAATGTCCACTCTGTATGCTTTAATTTTGTAACTGGAGCAACTATATCTAAGAAGACAATATGTAATTTATCACCTAGTGATTTCTTACTGTTTTTTTTAATTCTATATTGTTTCTACCCTTTTTATTTCTGTTTTGCTTTTTGTTCTCTTTAAATAAAATTTTAAAAAAGAAAAGAAATTCCAATGTGAACACACTAAGCTCAAGATTTCTGGTGCCCAGTGCCTTTTCTCAGTCCTTCTTCCCCAGCTATTCACCAAGGCTGATGGAAACTGCTCCTGGGGGTTATAGAGGAGACATCTAGAGAGAGAATCTCTGCTCTCACTAATTTTCTTTCCTTACCTTTAAAAACTGTATTATATAAGTAAAAAAAGAATAACAAAGAAAGGAAAGTGTGAAGAATGTTAGCATTGAAACTTGAATATCCCAAGTTCATGTCAATTGAAGGAGCCTAGGCCAAGACATCCTAGGGAGAAGTGGTTAACAAATTTGAAACAAGATTTGCTCACTATAGGAAAGCTGTCTGCAAGGATAGAATTTCAGTATTACAGTATAGTGGAATATTGCATTTAATCAAAAGTACAGATTAATCTATGAAAGCAAATATTGCAGTGAGAATGTTTCATTTTTATACAGATAAAAAATTAAAAGCTACACCACTGCTGATCGCATTACTTATATCCCAGGCACAAGCCAAAGGAACATCTCGATATAGTACCATTGCTGTCTAAAGACTTTCCTCCTTCCCAAATTCTGCTTTTATAAAGATCTTCTACTTATCTCTGCAAAGCAGTCATGAAGTTTGAAAGTGGAAATACTAGACTTCTGTTGTAGGATAGTAGAAAGGACATGATTGTTCCTTGTCACACACACCAAAATCCTAGCAATAACAGAAAATATTTTAAGGCATAGTCAGCCCCTAAAACATAAGGAGAATCTTAATAAGAAACTGAGAATTTTTGGAAACACAAAAGACCAACAGACTGATGAGGAAATTCGTAGCACAAGATAAGTTTGAAATTTCCAGCAGAAAAAAGAGGAAGAGCTTCCCATGTCCCCTGTACACACATTACAACATAGAAATTCTCTCCTGGTATTTCTTGTGAAATTTATGTTTTTCAGATGTAAAGGAGAATCAGTTCAGAAATAAAGGAAAAGGGAAATGTTACTTAATTTGTCATCTGGAGTTAAAAACAGAGTCAGTATAGACGTGATATTTGTTCTTAGGAACTCACCGATGTGCCCTTGAAAACAGGACACCTGGTGACTGAGGGTTAAGGGTACCATTCCCGAGAACTCTGCCTGGCCTGGAGGACGGATCCAGAGACAGCTTTGTAAGACAGCTTACTCTGAGGTACATGAGTTAGCATGGCCCTGATTGCTGTACACAGTATTATATTCCAAAACAAAACGAACATGGCTAATGGGTCTCCCACAATAGCCCAGTCCACAGCTTTAGTTGGCTCAAACTTTTCCAGTGAGCCTGTTTTTCCCCTACCCTTCATTTTTACTTTTCTCCTACCTCTAATAAATATGCAACCTTGCCACAATTTATGCTTGTCGCATTCAAGCTTTTGTTCAGGACAGAAAAGATCTAGAAATCACCCCTAGAAGGAGATTATAGCATTCTAGAATCTAGTAACATAATTTAGCTTAACCACCCAAGAGAGCCGGTAAGACCCTTGGGGCCCGTTTTTTTGTTCTTTTTTTTTTTTTTTCTCCTTTTCCTTCTTTCATTGTCTCTCTCCCCTAGGGCAGGAATTTGGGAGATTTTTCTCATGGTGCCAGGAAATCTTCCCTGCTTTTCCTACCATTTTGGAGGGGAAAAGGAGAACGCATGATCTCTGTGCGGGAGACCTCTCGTTCCACCCCAAGTTTATCTGCCCTTTTCCTCCTCTTCCTCCTCCTCCTCATCCTTCTTTTCCTCCTCATTCTCCTCCTTCTCCCCCTTCTCTTCTTTTTCTTTCTGTTTGCAGTAACTGTAGATATGAGTTAAGTAGCCAGTGAGCCTACTATTTGCACTCTTGTCCTTGTTTGGTGTTTTTTGTTTGTTTGGGTTTTTGTTATATTTTGCTACTCTCTTAGAAAACTAGCTTGGTCTCTGCCGACCTATCACAGTTGACTCCTTTTGAGCTCAGAGTCCCTACTGTCCTTTTCGGCTAGATGGCCTTCTCTTTCTTAGGATGCTGACTTAGACTGGGTCACCATCTTTTCTTGCCACGTGACTGGCCACTATCACAGCTTGTCATACAACTGGCCACCATCTTGTCTTGTCAAGTGGCTGGTCATTATCTAATCTTGTTGTGTGATCAAGTGTGATTTCTTTCAGGACAGCCACTGTCATGTTTGTTTACCATTTTTTTCTCTCTTTTTTCCCCTTTGTTTTAATCAACTAGCCTTATGGTCTTGGGACATCTCACCCCTGTAAAAAAAAAAAAAAAAAAGACATAAGCCTCCAATTTTAGACAGTACACAGGCTTACTCTCTCTTTCCTTAAAAGATTCCTTCCTGGTTTCTTACCAAATTTATACTTTTTCTCTAAAAATGTTTCCTGTCTGTACTGCTCAAAGTACTGTAGTGTTTATTATTAGGGTTAGGGTTATTGGGGTAAATAAGAAGAGTATTGCTTCCCAAGTGGCTCAGTGGGGCTCAGGGACTCCCTGTTTGAGATTCCACCCTGGCCTCACAGGAGTTTCAAAGGGTTAGAAAGGGCTATCAAGTGGCTCAACACCTCTCTCCCTGAGGCATTAATGGGTGCCCAGCATGGAGAAAAAAGTTCTCAGAAGCCAAGAGTATAAATAAGGACCAAAATTGATAATAGATACTGAGAAATAGAAAGAAAACATTCCAATAGAAAGCAAGGTGGGAGAGGGCAGGCAAGAAAGAGCAACAGAAGAAAAGAGAATTAAAGGGGTAAAAATGGAAACTAAGCTTTTGTAAATGGGGAGGAAGAAGAGTGGCAGGGAGGTAAAGGGAATGGGGGGAAAGAATTGTGATATATTATCTACAGGTAAAAACTCCCTGTGATAAATGTGAAAATTATATATACCAAAAGTGTACTAATAAAATTAATTTTTGAAAAAAAAAAGGGCTTTTTCTATGCTTCTGAGAAAGACACTGATGTCATCCTAGCTTTGGACAGAGACATCAATCCAGTAAATATTTGAGTCTCACAAGGGCAGCTTTCTGGGCTTATTAGGTCTCCTTCTGCATGGGATGCCATTTTCATGACCCAAGACCTAGCTGTTTCTCTCTACATAGGTTGAGAGATGAGCCATGGGAAACCTCATGAGCTGAAGATTCCACTGATTTTACCACTAGGCTTTATCCCTGATCAATGGGAAAGGTTAATCCTGCCTGCTTATAAAAAGGAAAAGTTTATGTGCTACTATAATATGGTGTGGTGTCAATATTAACTAAGAAATGGTGAAAGAGGGATACCAGATGGCAGATTAAATCATGAGACTAGTTTTCAGTCAAATTATTGTTGGTTTATAGAAAGTAGAATGAAATCCCCTTATGTTCTGATTTTTGTGACTTTTTACCTTAGGAAAAGAAGTTGACATTTGGAATGGTGTCAGCTACTCAGGGAGCCCAAGGAAGATTTTCAAGGGTGAGGTCCCAAGGTGAGAAATCACACCTGTCCCTGACATCAGCAACATTGGCAGGCAGCAAGGAGCAGAGCAGAGCACAAGAGCACAAGAACCTCCTGCATCTTCATCATATAGTTCTTAACAGATTGTTGTCTCATATTTACATTCTTACATGGTACCGTAACTAGTGCATGTGGGTTTGCCTGTGCTAAGTTGTGGTTACACAACCGTATCCCATTCTGTGCCTGCACTAAACAAGCAGGGTCACATCCTCAGGTCCTTAGATGCCCTTGAGCTTTGAAGCAGTCTGAAAGGTTGCCTACAAGAGGCCTCAGAGGAAGAGAAGACCATCTTTGAGGCTCCTGTCCTCAAACTCCCATCTGTTTCTTGGGGGGATATGGCTCTGTCCAATCTATTTAATGAAGACAACCACACTGGGAAGTCTCTCAGCAGACCAGGAAATCAGGTCTGTCTCCTCCAAGGGACTCTGAAATCCCACTAAAGCCTAGTGTTCCAAAGGAACCTGTCTTCCTCTGCCCCATTATCTTTCTCCTCAGCCTTAAATCCTACAGGGGGCACACAGACACCACAGAACACACACAAAGTGGTGCTTTTTACTCTAATTCAGAAGTAGAAGGATCTGCTTGAATTCAAGTCCCTTTTTCAGTTGCAGATATCACCATTTCCTGGGAGAGAAGCTGGGTAACCCTGGACATCATGGATGAGCCAATTTAATGACTTTCTTCTGGTTTGACTGACTTCTCTAGAAAATCCTCCTTTAGCTCTATAGCCATAGTTGGGGTAGAGAAGATCCCCAGTCAGAAATTCTTTATTCCTTCTCTGACACGTCACTTTAAAGGCCAAATGTTTAACAAGGAATTTCTAATTGTCCCTCAGTGTCCTCCTTTCTTGACAGGAAGAGATTTGCCAGCAAATTTGGAGGGAATTCTCAAATCCTAGCCAAGTCCAAAATGGTTAGGATTATACCAGGTCTCCGTGATATAATTAGCAAACAAGTGATTCTTCCTGCTTGGCATAATAAAATACCTGACCTAAGAAGACCCTTCTTCCTCTGCATGTCAAAAAAGAGACAAAATTCTTTGGATATCTTAACCCAAAGACCAGCACAAGAGCTCTGCCCAGTGGCATACTTTCAGAAAGTTAGATGGGGTATCTACAGCCCCTCATGGCCCCAGCCTTACCCCCAGGTCCTGAGAAACCATTCTGATCATTCTTCAAGGGCTGCAGTGACAAGCTATAAAAATGCTACATGGGAAACAGTCACTAGAATTTCCACAGGACTAAGAAGAAAGCTATTCCTGAGAAGTTCTGGAAGTTCTCCTCTTTAGAAAGCAAGCTTCCAGTGCTGGTGTGGGTACAGATAGAAGTCCTGACCCCCCATCAGGTCAGGGTTATTCTGGGGGCAAAGGTTACTTGAGGTTAATAGGAGAATGGCTTGCCTAGTATCACACCATGCTCTGAGACACCCTGAGGCTATTATAACTTGTTCTGCACTTAACCCTGCCTCTCTGATGCCTACAGGCCCAAAAGTTAGCCACTCTTGTACTGCATGTGGAATTCCTGCCAGAATTTTTGTGAACAAGTGACTTTCCCAGACCCATGCAAACAGGCAGCGCATCAGTGACCTGCCCCTCCAAGACCCTGAAGAAGTACGGTCTACTGAGGAAGAAGGACATCAAAAAGCAAGCTGTATAGTTGTCTGTTCACAACAGATCATGGAGGCCAGCTCCCCCAGGGACCTTTCCTCCAAAATCAGAGCTTGTAGCTCTTACTTTGGGCATTGGCATTAGTAAAAGAAAAAAGGTTAAATATCTATACAGACTCCAAATATGCTTCTCTGATCCCCACGCTCATGCAGCAATCTGGAAGGAAGGAGCTTGCTGACTAATAAGCAATAATCTATAAAGCACAAGCAGGAAATTCTACAACTTCTAGAGACAGTCCATCTTCCCCAAAAGGGTGCAGTCATGCATCGTAAGGGACCCCAAAGAGACATTTCTAAAGTCTCCTTGGGAAATCAAAAGACTGATAGGGAGGCAAGCAGGGCAGCGTTTCAGCCCCTCATGGTCCCAGCCTTATTCCCAGTTCCTGATGGATCATTCTGATCCTTCCTCAGGGGATAAGAGTGACAAGCTGTAAAAACGCTACATGGGAAGCAATCGCTACAATTTTCACAGGACAAAGAAGAAAGTTCTTCCTGTGAACCTTTGGAAGACCTAAGTCTCCTCTTCAGAAAGCAATATTCTGGTATCACTCTAGGTGAAGATAAGCAGAGTTACTAATGAGCCTAATTCACCACCGTGTAAAAGGATATCCAAATGGATTCCTGGTTTTAATTAGATACTTAGGAGTAATTTTGCTAATTCTGTGGCTCTGGAACTCCATAATTTATATAACCTTTTGTCTTACCATATCTTGCCTCCACAAGAAGTGTGGAGATCTGACTGGCTCTTCACATTTGTGCCTATAATGAAGTTTATTCCACCAAACAGGCAGCTCAGCAGTCACTAATGCTTTTGTCATTGTCTGCAGCTTTAGTCTTCAAACCAGCCAGTGAGCCACAACACTGAAATTTTGTTGACTCATAATCGCCAATCCCTTCCAGCCTAAAGAAGCCACAGAGGACAGAGATCTCGGATCCCTCAGGACTCTATAAAGAACTATGGGGACTTGTGTCTCTGAGGGAAATGAGACAGGAAGATAGTGCATGGCGAAAACCAACTGGCAAAGAGGCTTCCATAAGATTCCAAAACATATGCGCAATATAAGTAATTCTCACAAAGCTGCATGTAGACTTCCTGCCAGAACTTGAGGTTGTTTGTTTTGTCTTTTTAAGACAGAATTTCACTATATAGTCCAGGTTGGTAGTATGTTCACTGTGTAGTTCAGAGCCCAGGCTGGCTTCAAACTCTCAGCAATCCTCCTGCCTCAGCCTCCAAGTGCTGGGATTACAGGTGTGCACCACCACATCTGGCCTTTGAGCGGGTTTTTGATAGGATAATCTAGATGTGATATCAACAGTATCAACGTGGGAAATATGAAAAAGAGACAGTTGTCATTAAAAGTATGTCCTGTGTTTACTCACGATAGCCTACCCAACACCGCTGTAGGATGTAGTTTTAATTTTCATTGTTTCCTTCTCTTTTCCTCCTATTTATGTGGCCCAAACTCACTTTGCCAAGCCTATCTCCCCCCACCCCCTTTTTACTTTTTCTCAGCTCTAAAACATATAAAACGTTGCTATGATCAAAAAGTAAAACAAGAATCAGTAAGTCTATCAATATGGTATACGTAAACAAGTCCCTGAGTAGCACGCCAGCAGATAGCAGTCTGGAAAGCTAAATGAGCACTTAATGTAACTTCAGCTTGTGATGCTGCGCAGCACCGTTCACCGTGCTGGAGACTTCAGGGCTCAAGTCCTGTACAGTCATTTTTGGAATTTTCCAGATCTGAATATTTGCTTTATTTACAAGTCTTTATAAATTAAGACCTTTAAGAAAGGAAATTTCTTAAATTCTTAAATTTCTTAAATTCTTTCCATTAAGAAAGGAAACCACGAAAATGTGGGTTTGTTAAGGAATATCCCTTAGAAATAATAATTTATCTAAACCTAAGTTATTAAGAGTAATATTGATTTCCATACAAACACCAAAATTTTTTTTAAAAAAGAAACTATATGTGTCTTCATTTTCTTTTACACAATTTTTAAGCATTCTTAATAAACAACAATTCTTCCTGTAAAGAATAAAGTTTTTGTCACAAAGCAAAGATCAAGATTTAATCCACTTTATTTTCAAATTGGGAAGCAGAACACTAACTAGAACAGTACCTAGCACGTAGTAGCCAATCAATAAACGTGCTAAACTAACTGACGTGTAAGGTAGCTCACAGAATTCTTTACTGGGCTGGGGCTAAGTTCACATCAGTCAGAATTATACAAATCCAACTGAGTTTCCTGTAATGACAATGCTGCCACGTCACGGCCCTGCTATACCTTCTACAGAATAACTATCCATAACTGTCAGTTGTTTTTCATGTCGACCAGTCAGAAAGCTAGGCATAAACTTTAATAGGAAACAAAAACCTCTTCGGGGATATTGTAAAAATCATCTTAGCAAAAGTTAATAGAAGACTCAGAGGCATTTTTTAAGTATAAGAAAAACAGAACAATGATGTCTCTGTGCTAGCAGTAAATAGACTTGTTCATCTTTACTGCATGTAAAAGTAGGATCCAGTACTGAAAATCTGTGCTTTGTGTGTGTGTGTTAGAAGAATTTTTACCAGCATTTGGAGTGTATGTGAGTGTCTAAATCAAGGGTTGTTTTATCAGTGCTAGACTAATCCTTAATCTTGCTTTATCCTGAAGATAATTGAGAAGAAACTATGACTAATTTAGCCAGGCAATTTTTCTAAAAGCTTAGAAAGCTGCCTTGCAAACTGAATGCTGGTGTGAACCCCAGCAGTACCGATTCGGTGAACTTCATCTGTGTCCATTGTCTGCGGCAGTAATTCCGAGCAGCAACTCTGTGTGACAAACACCTTGCAGATTGTAGTTTACCTGCTCCTTGCAAATCCTCCGTGGGGGAGCCCTGCTGTACCCTGTGCCTCACCGCGGGCAGCTGTCTCACCAGGACTCAGCCCTACAGGCTCCTCACCGTGGCCCTGTGACTCCGCCCCACTGTGTGTGGACAGTCCCGGCCCTGGCTCCGCTGAGCTCATGCAGTGGCAAGACTTAGGCTCCAGACGCGAGATTTCAAACTGTAACAAGGTCAACAGATACCTAAATCCCCACGACAATAAAAAGTTATAAATGCTCGGATATGGCCGTGAAGCACATACTGCATAAGAATTTAGGGAGGCGCTGTAACTTAGACTGGACCAACTCAGGCCCCAACTTCAGCCAACTTTAGAGGTTCAAAAATAACAGACTCTCTGCCTTCAGAGACCTCATCCAGAAGACAAGGCTACTCCTCTTGCCAGCTCGGAGGACTGCGGGGGGACTCAGGGGTGGGTCTGGGTCAGGTAGCCAGTGTCCCGTACCTGTGGCCGAGAAAGCCACAGATAGTACAAGACTCTGATTGTCATGGAAACAAAGCCAGAAACTTAAGAAGAGCAGTCATGCCTCAGTCTACAAACTGAATCTGTGTTTGTGTCTGTGTGGGGAAGATGGCCAGGGTCATGTTTGTCACCTCAGGTGGAGTTTGTGAATGGAAGCCAAATTTTGCCAAGTGCTCTTTAGTGAACGGAACAGCCTGCAAACAGGCTTGAAGCAAGGTATTACTGTCTCCAGTCCTAAGCTACAGAAAGTAGGTAGCATCATCAGTGGAGACCAAGCACAGGCTTCGCTTTCCCTAAGCGTAAGTTTCTTATCTTAGAAACTAACACTTCATTTGGGTATTTGTTTGTAATTTAAATTTAAGCCATGAACTGCATACTTATAGGATACCTAGGCCCCCAAGCTCTATATTTCTCTAGTTCTTTTACCTCAACTTGCAAAGCAAATCATTGTAAAAAAATAAATAAATAAATAAAAAATAAGTACATAAAAGAAAAATAATTAAAGTGATGCTGGGTTTTAGGAACATCTGTTCTTTGTCTGCCAGGACTATTGGTGAGATGATTCTAAGCAAAATGAAGCCACACAGGCTATTTCAGCAGAAAATAATCTAAACCATCAGATAATAGTCTATTTTTGCACTTCTATTAACTGCGCGGAAGATAAAAAATTTTTAGAAGTTTGAGCGCCACCTTGTGGTAGCATGTTTTGAAAGTCAAGCTCAAATCCCAAATTCTTTGTATAGATAAAGCATGGTTTAGTGAGCCAGGAGAGGTACTGCATTTTTTTTTTTTTCCAAAGGAAAAGAACTTGAAGAGCCTTGAGAAACCATTTAAGAACGTGAAAAGAAGGGCTGAGGATTTAGCTCAGCAGCATAAGCGCCTGCCTTGCAAGCGCGAGGTCGTGAGTTTAATCCCTGGTACCAAAAAAAAAAAAAAAAAAGGTGAAAAAAAGCTTCAAAAAATATTTGAAAAACCGTTAATATCAGAAATACTGACGGTCTTTGTACAGCGTCTTGCCAAGAGACTGTATTAATTTGTACTCATTGCTGACTCTTAAATTTTTTAATATGAAGCATAAAAATTCCATGTCCAGCTTTGTTTTAAGAGTCCACTGACCTAGGAGTCCTGGATCCATAACTACTCAGAGCTAAATGCAGTGGTACTTCCATGCCCTGTCCCTGTGGGTGTCCAAAGCAGTATCTGCACAAGTTCTTTATATGAGGTGACAGCACTTGTGTTTACCTCCCCACCGCCCCCCATAAACTTTCAACTCCTCTGGATCACTTATGATACCTAATATGATATAAATACTGTGCGCACAGTTAAACAGTAGCATTTAGGTAATAATACAAAAAAAGACCTCCATATGGTCGGTCTGGACACATTTTTTTCTATATATTTTCCATCTTCAGTTGATTGATTCATGGCTGTGGGACTGGAAGGTAGGAAGGGTTCACTGTAGTTGATGCCCCTAAAGACTGGATATGTTGTCCACGTTTCGTGACGCCCTCACCTGACAACCTCGTTTACCGTGTGAGCTGTTGTTGGCATCTTGGTTTGTGATTACATTTAACACAGGAAATATGCAGTTTAAAAAGTTCTATGTAGTCCTGTCTGGATCACCGCATTCTTTCAATCCTACTGTGGTATTTACTACATCGTTGCTGAGACACTGTACTCAACTCCCAAAACTGTGTGGAGGAAAGGTTTATCTTGACTCATGGTTTGGAGAGGTTTCAGTCCACCGTTGGCTGACACCAAGGGAGGGTGGCATGGCAGAGGGGCACGGAGGAGGAGCCTTGCTCATGGCATGGCAGAGGGGCACGGAGGAGGAGCCTTGCTCATGGCATGGCAGAGGGACACGGAGGAGGAGCCTTGCTCATGGCATGGCAGAGGGGCACGGAGGAGGACCCTTGCTCATGCATAGCAGCAGGAAGCACAAGGGGAGGAGAGGGAAGGAGAGGTTTCCTTCCAGGCCACGCCACCAGTGACCGTCTCCTCCCACCAGGCTTCACTGCCCAAGGTCACACCCAGGGACCCAACCACCTCTCCAAGCCCCACCTATGACCGCGTGAGGCTCTGGGGGAGACACCTAGATAGATAACAGCCCCAGGCTTGTGCTGCTGTGTTTACTACATAAAGAGTTTGGCTCCAAAGCAGATATGGTTTATACAGTGAACAACCTGTGAGCGAAATACAGTCAGCATTTAAATATTAAACTCTTTTACACTAAAAGACATGTTACTATTAATCTCTTGATTTCAGTGCCTGGATCTCACCATCTCCACCCCTTCTGAAGCAGTTCTAAAAGTCCTCTTTCATGAGGGTCCTTAGCGGGTGTGATCAAAACTACAGTGAGTTCTTCTGCCGTGTGCCATCCAAAGGAAAATCACTACAGGTGGTCCTGTGAGCAAAGGCTGGTAAAAGCATTACACCGTGTCCCTGCACCTTTCTCTCTGCATCTGGCACCATGTGATCTCTGGCTCTTCCCTAAAGTCAAAGTGGCCGTGAAAGGTCAATGCTTTGAAACAGCTCAGGACTGAGGAAGCCATGACCGTGCAGCTACAGACACCCACAAAGACGACTTTTGGAAACACAAGAGAGTGGCGAGGAGGAGGAGCTGTGTTTAAGGCACGTGAGAATGTTAGGAAAAGGACTGATTTCTACACTTACAAAGCATTTTTAATTTAGACATTGACCACACTTTCCTATCACGCCTCATTTACCTTTTTGACTGGCGTTGGCTTCTCTCAGACAAGTAGCAGTATTGAGCTCCCACCACCGGGCGTGTGATCCCTTAATCCTCTTTCATGAGGCCCATCTCGTGCCCATGGGGTCTGAAATAGTCAAAACCACCCACAGAAGAGCCCTCGGGGGCTCCTTTTCTCATCAGCTGTGTCTCCACTCCAGTGGACCCCTCACGGACTAGCTTCCTGAGCAGTCTGTAAAACAGCCCTGTCAACAACTATGTAACATACATACACCGCATTTTACCTTTTTTTTCAACAATTACCAGTAGCCTTTTAATATACTTATGCATTTATTCTATTTGTTTTTATGTATGGTGTGTGATCCCCTTGTAGACAGAGACCTGCTGTGCTCAGTGCTGGATTCCAGAGCCTAGCACAGTGCCTGACCCTCCAAGCCTACGGCTAGTATTACTCAACTTATCTGAAGACAGGTTGGCAGTTTATAACTGTACATGCTATCGCTAGTGAAATTAGAAATAGAGCCTGTGAGAGCTATGAAGGCTGCCTGCCATTACCAAGGAAGAAGAAAAACAGGACCAGTCAGTATTAAGGAAATAACAATCCAGGCTTGCAGTTGGAAAAGACTTCTCTGTGGTCAGCCTGACCCTGAGCATGATTCTGAGAATCCTCCCAGAAGGTCTTACTGAACTCATGTAGGAACCCTTGGCAGCACTTGCGACTCACAGATTTGTGAAGTTATTTTTCATGACTTTCCTGATCTAGCTCTGAAATGTAGGGGTTAGATGATTTGGAAAATTGGCAGGACAGCTAGTGGCCCCTCGCTTAGGGCCAGTTTCCTTTTATTAATCTTATATAGTTTGTCACAGATCAGTATGAGCTTTAGCAATAGTAGGAAGCCAACTAAAGTCATGGGAAAAAATATTTGTTCATCAAAAAACTATTTTCTTTCTGTCTTCTGTTTGCTTTTCTCTGCTTTGCTTTAGATTTATAGGTCTGGGAAATGGTAGCACTTAGCACTGAACCTGCCATGGCTTAAAATACTGCACCTCTGTTGCAGAAAAAAAGCAACTGGTGCATAATCCCTATCCATAGTGCACTGGATATAAAGCACTGGAGGAGGTAACACAGAAATGTCAATTTCTGCCTGTCAGTCCCTTCTTCCTCTCTCTGCACTCTGCCCTCACGCTCACCTTAGACCTGGTAGGGAAGGCACCCTGAATGCACTGCCTGCTCTCCGGCACAGCACAGAAAGCCAGTCTGCCATGGCTCTCGAGAAACCTAGATTGTTAAAGGTCATTACTGATGCTTTACCTCCAAGCCAGAGAGAAATTTTCTGGGGCCCATGTTATGAGTCATAGAATTTGACACTGGGCCAAGTCTCACAGTATCTCACCTGGTGAATCTGACCTCATGAACGTCTCAGGGAGTCTTCTCTGGTGATGTCCGATGTCCATAGTTTATGGACTGATCTATCTGGCTTGCTCATGATGTGACCTGCTCTGTGCTCTTGCTTTGGCCCTCCCAGCCACCTTCAAATCAGCACAAGGGTAGCGCTGCCCTGCTGACTGCTGTTTCAAGTGGGCCCCCTCCTGCCCTCTCCAGAGTCCACTGGTGGTAGTGATGCAGTGGTCTCACGTGGCACTCCCAGGGACTGTGCCGTGATTTCTTCCTCTGTCCCGGAAACTGCCTTGCATGTATCTCACTATTTCACAACCAGCCCTATCAGGTCCTACCCACGCTCTATCTCCACTAGATTCTAATTTAATCCACTTACATTTATGTTAGCTTTCCATTACTATAATAAAAGACCTGGGAAAATCAACTTATGAAGATAAAAGGCTCACAGTTCAAGAGGCTTAGGTCTGTAACTGATTGGCCCTGTTTCTTTTGGGTACATGGAAAGGCAGAAAGCACATCACGGCATATTAGAGTAAAACCACTTACTGCGTAGTTGAGAAGCAAAAGAAGGAACGATGAACAGATAGAGTCCCACAGCCTGGTCTGTGAGCTTCCAAAGTTCCAGAGACTTCCACTAGCCCCACCCCTCAAAGCTTCCAACACCTCCCCAGAGTGCCAATCTAGAGACCAATCTTTTGGCATATGTGCCTTTGGATGAACCTCCAAACTAGGGCACCATTTCTTCTACTACACACTGTAAGCTTCATTTGCACACATCCGTGTAAATCAATGGTTGGTGGCTGGTGGGAGCCACTGGCACTAGCATCTTATGGGAAATCATCTGTTAAAATTTAATTCAGAAACTCAGAACTTTTAGGGAAATACTGACCCATAAAAATGACAAGGAACGCAAGCCATTCTAGAACACTGCGACTGCCGTGCATTTATATTTATATTCATATTCATTTGGTGTTACCTATTTTAAATTTGGTAAACTACTCTGTGCTAAAACAGTCCAACCTAAAATATTATGAATCTATCAAAATCATGGACAGGATTTTTTGATTGGATTTATAAAAACTTAGGTTTTTCCAATTGAGTAAAACTTGAGTTGAAACTTTCTGAGTTAGATCAATAAAAGTGATTTTAGATTTTTAACTGGAAGATGATGAAATACTTTAAATAAAAATATTTGCTTGACAAACAGGGGATTCATGGATAATACCTGTCTAGCTCTTAACTATGTATTAAATATGCTGCTCTGTGATTTTTAGTATAATTCTTACAGAAACAGCCATAGAGATGATTATAATCTGTCCAGAGATGACAGAACTGAAGCTAAGTGAGGGCAGTTAGTCCCTGACAGAAGATCAGAATGAAGAAAATCACACAGCTAGTAAATGACACTTGTCAGGAACACAATTGTTTTGTTTGTTTACTTGAGACAAGGTCTCACTATGTAGTTCAGAGTGGCAATGAACTCACAGTTTAGCCCAGGCTGGCCTCAAACTCAGGCTATTTTAAGCAAACGGCTAGCTCAGAGGACAGGCTGAGTGGATAGCAACTGAGATAAAAAAAGCAACTAAATGCTTGTACCCTTTGATTGACTTTGCAGAAGGAAGGCTGGAACCTTAAGCATCTCTTAGGAGGATGACAGTATGCAACAAGGCGAATATGGGGAATTTCCTTTTGTCTTGTTTTGAAATCCAATATTATTCTCACTGATTTGTTTTGTTCCCAGTTGTTGTTCTGTTCTAGTCAATGCTCTGTTTTGATTGGTTTTATTCTGTTTTGTTTTATTCGATTTTACTATGTCTGAGGTCATGGACAACTATTGTGTAGATAACATCTATTATTGTGCCATAATAATAATAATTAATGATCTATTGCCCTGTTTTGAAGTTATGTACCACTTTCACTGCTTTGGTCTGATTGGCTTCATTCTGTTTTATATCATTGGGTTTTATTCTCCTTAAAAGAAAAAAAGAAAGAAACTAGGATTTTAGCATTCAGTTCAGTGAGATTACGCTTCTGTTGACTGGCAGTCTTCATACATTTACCCCATTTGTACAATTCCTGCAAGATAATAACAGCTATAAATTAGCCTTAAGGTCTAATTTATAACACCATCATTACATGCTAATTCCATGGCTGGGTTATGTGATTAGAGCAAGTAAATAGTTGCTTACAGAGTCAACAAAGCAGGACTATTTTTTCTTTAAGAAAGAAGCATCTGTCTTAGGCAGGCACAGAACTTTAGTGTTTTAAGGGACAATTTGTTCTAAATATATGTTGATGAGAATAGTATTTGCCATGTTCATGTCTGTAAACAGGGAATCAAGCTCTCACTAACCCTCATTTCAATGATTTTTCCAATTACTTCACCGTGTGGATGTACAATCAGGAGAAAAAAATATTATATCACAACTGCAAATATTTAGAATTTGATTAAATAAGCAAAGATGTCAACCACGACTACTCTTGAGTGCTGTGTGCCAGAAAAGGTACTATGCACTTCACATATATCGCTGTGTTTAACCCCAGATGAAAATTTATGAATTAGGGCTATTATTATTTCCAGTTCTAGAGATAATAAGCATGACATTTTTTTTTCCTTTAAAGTCGTATAATATATGTTGATCCTTGCCTGCTTCAAATGAGAACAAACATTCTCATACTGGGAAATATTAATTGATTAATTGATACATAACTTAAAAATCAAGGCATAATTGCCGAATGAAAGAAATAACAGACGAGTTACAGAATAAGTGATGCCTACAGGACTGAAGAAAAGCAACAAATATATTCTGCAGCTGCATTTGCACATCTTCTCTGTTAATCCTGTGGTTCACTCTTCAGTCTCAAGCCCACTGGGGTTGATCACATACGTAGGTACAAACCAATGGCGAATGCAAATAAGCCAGCTGAGTTTATGAAGTATGGAGCGCCAAGAGTCAAACTGCTCCAACGCTGCCATAGCTGCATTGGTCAATTTTCTTTTTTAGTTGCAAGTATTTTATTCCTGATGTTCAGCAGAAACGAAACAGCACAGAGCATAAAGCTGGGAAGATTTAAGTTTTGATCTAGTGGTCCAGATTTGAACTGAAAACTATCTCTAGAAGATACTAAAATCTCATGCATGGTGTTGCTATGTACCACAATCGACTATATTTCTTGTTTGTATTAAGGGAATATTATTAAATTCTCTCTTAACAGAGACCATAAATTTAGAGCTTTGCTTTACCTTTAAAACTCTGTAACCCAAAATAATTAATAATAATCTGACGAACTAGTTGAATGTGTTTTCCTGCCTGAAGCAATATCCTCTTAATTCTCCTTCCAGATTATTATCATCATCACATCTTCCATGTCATGTGCTGGCTGTTGCTGGCTGTTGCAGAATATTTTGCTCACAAAGGGGAGAGTTAAGACTGGAGATAGGCTGGAATAATAAGGTGTTACACTGTTCATATTTTCATCTACTTCTCTTAACCATTTTCTCAATAATTAGTAACAGTTCAGTAATTAGGAAGTCATGGATGAACCTGATCACTTATTCTCAGGTAATTCGTGGAAAATTAAAATTTTAGAATTTTACCAAGAGTACAGATTTAAATCTGCTTTTAGGATGACATTTTTCCCTTAAAATTTTTGGAAAATTTTGTAATCAGTTGGAATTTTCAGAGCCTAAATCATCCTATGAACCAAATCTAGATACACTGGGATATGTTATGATCTACTTCACATAACCAACCATTAACTTACTCCATTATTAATTATCTTATAGCTTCATTTGAATTCATAGTAGTTTAAATGTACCATAATGTAAGTGACCCAGAATGAATTTGACTGGGGTCCTACCCGTGACCAGTAAGATGCCGGGACTTTAACATCAGAGGTTTTCTTTTGAATCATAACAGTAGCTGGGAAACACAGCAACACAAAAAATAATCATATAAGAAAAAAATCAGGACTCTGTGCCTTCTCTTATGTGTAGAAACGATTTTGGACTAATTTCTAATAAGAATAAAACCTAAGGTATAACTAAAGTTTGTACAAATAAAATAAAATAAGAAAAAAGTTAACTTCCCAAGAGCATTTTGAATTATCAACTCTAAAAAATAGTTGATTTGAAGCAATATGTGAAATTTACCTTCCAAAAAAAAAGAAAATATTGTTTTCCTTAAACCTAAAACTCTTTAAAATAGTACCTGAAAAGAGATTTATGTGTAGTTACAAATAAAACAGAATCAACAGAAAAATTTGGTGGCTTGTCAGACTAATTGCTACGAAATAGGAAATGTAGATCAAGTAAAAGAAAATAATATAACTGTATCATTAATTGAGCCAAAACTGCCTTTAGAAATGCATATATATTGATTTAAAAGTCTATATTCACAATGAATGGGTTCACACAAAACTATGTTAAAAAAGATACAGATTGAAGTTTAATATTAAATGCTTGATCTAAATGTACAACAGTAGAATGAATAAACAAATTAAGATATAGTGATATTATACAATATTTTATTTAACTTGCAAATTAAAATAGACATTGAAAATGTCTTGAAGTAATATCTATGACATTGGAAACTATTAAATGAAAACGTAATATAAAACTAGATATGTTTTGTGTTCCAAACTATTTTATTGAATGTTAAGTTTGCGTGATTATGAATCTGCAAGAAGATACCCCAAAATGTAAACAGAAATTAGAGTGGTGTAGTTGTGAGGTTTCTCTTAAGGTTTTAATCTATTAAAACTTTCCAAGTTTGTTGTAATGAACGTGTATGACTATAATAAACTCTTCAAAAGTCAGGAAGATTTGTACATGCACTGTTTGGCGGTGTGCACAAGTGTATCATGGACACACTTTTCCATTTTTCATCAAGACCAATCGCAGAAAAGACACCCAAACTACCCAAAACCCAGTGGCTAAGTTAATCCATTCCAACAGAATTTTGAGAAAATGAATCCCATGTATTGTCTTGAGGACCTCTGATACTGTCACATAATGTCATTTCTTTTCTGCAAAAAGTAGATGGGAATCAAACAAAGACTATAGTTTCAGCTTTTGTATTTTTAAGTTGTGGTTAGGACTCAATGTCTTTTCTAAAGTTCAAGTGCATATGTGCATTGAAAGCTAAGAATATTTGCCAGTCCCCTTCCAATGTCGTTCAGTTTTGCATTCCTACTTATCTGCCCTTGGGTATGTATTTCTAGCCTTTGAACTTGAAGGGATATATCAGATAAAAAAAGAATACAGACGTTCAGGTTAAGGTTGTGTTTCTATAAATCTGGCTTAAATTATATCTTCGTCTCAGCAGCTAAAGGAACTAGTTGGGAAAATGTGTTTAAACACAGTTTTTTAAAAATTCTCCAAATGGGGCCAGGGATTTAGCTCAGTGGCATAAATGCCTGCCTGGCAAGTGCAAGGTCATGAGTTCAATCCCCAGTATAAAAAAAAAAAAAAAAAAACCTCTCCAAATGAATGGAAAAGACTTTTCACATATACTTGTCAGAACTTTTTTATTCCTCTTAAAAAGAATAAAAGCTACAAACTAGGTTTTTGTTTGCTGAGTTTTCTCTATGGTTTTAATCAATATATATATATATATATATATATATATATATATATATATATATATATCTCAAGAACAATATGGAAATAAGCCTTGAGAATCTGATCACCCCAGTGTGTAAGGCTATTCTCTGAATGCCCATAAGAGAACTTTGGATGTAACAGTAATTATCTTAGATCCTTGTCAATGTAATCAGGTGGAAATATTTTCAAAGTCCTCTGGAGACTGAAAAGATTAACATTTTTACAAATGTTTAACTTCAATCATGAGGATAATTAGGTATTATAAAAATCCCAATTATTTTTCAATTTATATAAAAACAAAGTTTGGTCTATTGTGAACTCATGACCTTGCACTTGCCAGGCAGGTTTATAACATTAACATTCATTCTAAAAGCACAGGTCTGGGAAATGATTCCCTTTGGATGACTCTCTCATTACCCATACAAAGCAGATCAAGCACAAGACACATCTTCCTCATTGTAAATTTGGCAATACCACAAACCAATCCCCTAATCGTATTATCACACAGTACAGAAATGATTCAGGTTGATAGAAACAAATACTAACTTTATTTACTCTTCTGCATTATAGCCTAATGAGATAATAAAAGCCATAGCAGCAGACAATTTCTTTCTTACTCATGGTAACATTTTTGTCATTTGGATAACACAAGTTTTTTTTTTTTTTATAACACAAGTTATTGCTTCGCAGTGCAACTACTGTAACTTAAACTGATTCAGTTTAATTAACAAGTATTTATTCATTGCCTACCTGTGCAAAGCTATACCAGGCATATAAAAGAATTAGAAGATATGATCATTGCTCATAGGGAGCTTACAGTTTGGACAGGAAAGAAAATGCATGCATGGAAAAAACAATAAAAAAGCTTTACAAGCTACATGAGGATCGATAAAAATAATACACTCTCAATTAAAGGCATAAAAGTCCAGAGAAGGAACAGATGTGACCAGGAAAAGACACTAATTCAGACAAGGTCACCAGAGAAAGTGACACAAGAATGGGGGGCACTAATTAAAGTCAACCCAAACTATAAATAACAGTGCGGAATCACTTCTAAACACCCCATGGAAGACCATCTTTCTAACCATAACCAGAAAAAAAAAAAAGCAAAGATAAACTTCAATACTAGAATCTAAACTTAAGAAATATAATCATGAAGGTGAACACAATAGTCTGTGATGGGACAGCTATCAGGATGTCTCTCTTTTCTTTCTTTCTTTTTCTCTTTTTCTTTCTTTCTCTTTCTTTCTTTCTTTCTTTCTTTCTTTCTTTCTTTCTTTCTTTCTTTCTTCTTCTGTCTTTAACACCAGCAATTTAAGATTCATATACTCCCTTGAAAATCCTTAAACTAGCACTTAGAATGCCTCTAACTTTTATAAGATTTTTCATTTTAAAAGTCTATTCTTTTTCATAATGAAGCCAGTGGCAAATAAAAATGTGTTGGGGGACCCTGAGCTGAGACACAGGTAGAAATGAATTTCTATTTAATGAATGATTGCAATGTTTCATGTAAATATTTCTTAACTCAGAGGGAAAGATTTAATATATTCCTCCTCCCAATCCAAGAAAAGTAAAATAAAACAAATATGCAGAAAGAAAGTCCATATAAGTAAATTTTATTTAATTAACTCGCCAATTATATCGAGAATCTTATATTACTGGATCACAATCACTTTCAAATTCAGTGTGTTAAGAAAAATATCAAGGAAATAGGACAGGGGAGAAAATGGCAGAGTAAGAACAAATCTTTAATTTGGAATACGATGGAGATCTTTCTCCCCGAAAAGGACTGAAGATCCCTCGACTGACAGGCATGACCTTGAGGCCTGAGAGCAAACATTCCCCCAAAGCTTGACCTCTGGGGCTTCACGTAGGGAATCACTTTAAGCCAGGAAGGGAAGGAGTGCTTCCGGGCCTCCGGGATATCTGTGAATCTTACTGTCCTCCAGCTGCAGCTGTTTTCCAGAAAAGAAAGAGAAAAACAGAAATGAACAGTAGTCGGACAAAAATTTAGTTTGAAAGTCCTTAGTGGTTTTGAGTGAAGTGGCCTGACACCGTATTTTCCTAATGTACTCTCGACTGCTATAATACTTAGTATTTATATATGCAAATATTTTACAAAGTCCTCACAAATTTTAAAGACAGGACAGTGCAAGTTCTGCTTATTTGGTAACATTTATTAGTTGTTACCTAAGCAATGAATATTGAAATTCATTCTCTTCAAATTCTTAAGGTAAGAGTTCCTGATGGTACAAAGATACTAAGGAGGTGTTTGCTGAGCAACTGGGCATGTTATGGGAAAGCATCAAGTAAATAACATGCTGAAGCATTACACCATGATTTAAAGCAATAAAGACAATGATAAACCTTAGCTACAATTCAGATCTCACAAAGCAGAATTTTCTACTAATCATTTTCAGCACAAATTTGATAAAAGTTCCAGAAAATTCAATTCAACTAAAAACCATCAATTTCCAGAATGAAAAGACCTACTGATGAGCACGCAGGAATAAATAGTAAATCCACAGAAGATATATTATCATGAAATTCACATATTGAAAGTAAAAAAGTAGATCCTACAACTTTCTACATAGATAAAGCAGTGGTTGATATACAAGCCCCTCAAAAATTTTATGAACAAAATTCTGATTGCACAGAAACTATCACAAAGAATCACCAACTCGGATCTTAACCTAATTTAAAAAGGTTTTGTACTGCAAGAGAAACCACCAACAGAATGAAGAGACAACCTACAGTGTGGGAAAAAAAACTTGCTGACTGGTCATCAGACAAAAGACTAATATCCAGACTACATAAGGAACTCAAAAATAAATCAGTTGTCCAAAATTGTAAGACCCAATCCAAAAATGCGCATCTGAAATGAACAGACACTTCTCAGATGAAGGAGTACAAACAGCAAATAAATGTCTAAAAAATATTCCACATCACTTGTCCTTTGAGGTATGTAAATTAATTCAATGCTGAAGTTCCATCTCACTCCAGAAAGAACACCTATTAGAAAGAAATTAACCTATTACAAATGCTACAAAAGCTGTGAGAAAAAAGAAACCCTCTCCACTGTTGGTGGGAATGTAGACTGGTGCAACCACTGTGGAAATCAGTGTGGAGATTCCTCAAAAAACTAAGCCTAGAGGTTCCATTTGACCCAGCTATTCCTCTTCTTGGTATCCCCTCGAAAGAATTGAAAATAGCATACCATAGCACTACATGCACACTCATGTTTATAGCAGTGCAGTCTGTAATAGCTAAATCTTGGAAACAGCATAAATCTCCATCAATCAATGAATGGGTAAAGATGTGGGGTTTTTTAATACAGTGGCACACTACTCAGGCATGAAGAAGGATAAACTCGAGACATTTTCTAGGTAACTGGATGCATCTTGAGACCATACTCTTAAGTGAAATAAGTTGAACACACAGGTATAGATATTGCATTGTTTCTCTGGTGTGAGACATCAAAAGAGGAAATAAGGACCAAAATATATTATAGATATTGTGAAATAAGAAGAAAAAGTTCAAATGAGAAGGGGAACAAGAGAAAGGAGAAGGGAAAAGGAAGAAAGGAAGGAAAAGAAAAGAGAAAGTGCAAAAACAAGGAAAAAATGGAAATAAATCTTTGGTAAATAAGGAGGGGGAGGGGTTGAAGGGAAGGGAAGAAAAGAGGAAACAAAGACTCAAGATATATCATGCACAAGTACAAACTCCTTAGGATGAATGTGATCATTGTGAGCACCTAAAATGTACTAATAAACTTAATTAATTAAAAAAAATACAAAGCCACTCAAGAAGATCGAAAATCAAAATAGGCTTACACTTCCTGATTGAAATTCTGAAATCTAGAATGTAACAGAAAATATCTGAAGCGATTTATTCTGAAAGAATATTATTTTTATTAATTGGACATTTTCTAGATCTGCTCTTTCTTGTCACAAACATTTAAACAAACCAAGAAAGAAGGTGGAAAAAATGCACAGTAAGATATTAAAGACAGAATGGAGGGATAGAGGTCCTGTTGAACATAAAGTAAAGAAAATCATGGGAATCACAGCTATCCACCAAATGTAAAAGCGGAGCCAGTGGAGAATGAAATTCAGAAGACCTTGGGAAATATTTCTCCAAGAAAATGAAAAGCATGAAAAAACCACTATGTACATACATGTTAAAAGTTTATATAGACAATACACAGCAGAGATTTAGAGATTGAATTGTTGACAAATAAACAGAAAAATAATACAATTTTTGAAATAGACAATTATGGTTTCTAAAAATATATGTGCATATATTCAAAATTCACTACCTAGCTCAGCCATGAAAATGTCCATAATAAAATACATAGTCCTAACCAAAACAATGATACAACTGCATGCCACAATGTACCACATTTTTATTTCTAGCAGAGTTAATAATTGATAATAAAAGTAAGAATTTAAGAAATTGAAATAAAAACCACAATTTGTAAATAAATATCTAAATAATCTACCAAAACAATTTGAAAGACTTTTTCTTTGGGTAGATGGGTATGACAAGGTGGAAGGAGAGAAAAAAGAGATGCTATTTTGCAAACTAAACTTCATAGAATTATGTGACTAAACCATGTACACATGTAGCATTGATAAAAAATGATTTTTAAAAAGAATATTCTGATAACTGTAAATCATTGCAACCATCCAATTCAGCACCTAGCAATTAACCACACACTTCTTCAATCTGGGTAGAAAATGTTTTTAAAAGCTAAGCAGAAAGACAGCAACAAAACAATGCCTTGGACATATGCTGCTTAGGGTCACCTACCACTCATTCCTCCCTTCCCAGTGCAGTCCATGAACTTGAGAGACTCTGACCAAGCCCTGTTCCAGGGCCGTCCTGACTGTCTTCAGAAGCTCCCCAAGCTCTCATCCAGACGCAGTGAGTGGTTAGGAGATGGAGTCATGACCCATATGGGGTCAATTCAAGGAAAAGACATGGGGAAATTCCTAGGAAAAGACGTTCTATTGCCTTTCCCAGGGCTACTCAAAATCTCGCTGAGATTTCCTTTGGGACTTGTGATCTGAGGTCATGACCTTAGAAGTGGCAGTAATCCATTCCTGCTGCCATGAAGGTCCCCCAACATGAAAAAAGATTGGTCTGGGAGACCCACTGAGAAATGGACCTTGGCTACAACCACATTCTAAATTTAGGGATAATAGGGGCCTGGAGTCATTCATACCATTACCCTGTTCATTTCTGCAGACTAATGCATTTGTCTGTTTTAAATTAAACCAACATGAATTGAATTTTTAAAATTACTTACATGGAAGAAAATATCTGCTGAGCTATAAAGACTATTAAAGAAGGAAGGAAAAGTTGGAAAAGACCTTCACTAAAGATTTTAGGTATTATCTTCCATGAGGGGCTCAAGACACATGATTAATTTGGCCTTATTACACCTCCCAGGCTTGCACAAGTCTGAGAATGCTCTCATCTCTCATGCAAAGTGATGTAGCACTTGCATACAACCAGCACACACCCTCCCACATGCTCTGCATCATCTCTGGATTACTTACAGTAGCTTATGTAGAAGCAATGCGCATATTGTTGAGGGAATAATGGTAGAAGAAATGAGTCTGCACATGTTTAACTCAACCACAATATTTTTTTTCAAATATTGTCAATAGAGAGTTGGCTGAATTTGTAGTGAGAAACCCTCTGCAAGTGAAGGGCTGACTGCATGTTAAAAATGAAGATTTAAAACTGGAAAATGGATTAGAAAAGGTAACAGGCAAGCAATGGTGGTGAGCACAGAGGAGCATCCTTTGGGGATCCCCACGCTTCCTTTCATGCGTAAAAAGGGCCAGATATGCCCTGATGGCAGCCTTTGGTGGTGTATGCCTAGAGGGTTGCTTTCATCATTTTCTGTCCATTTTTCAGGTTACCTTTAAAAATTCCCTACTGCTAATAGGAGATTGCAAGACGGCCGACTGTGTGGCGGCACTGTAAGAGAGCTTCTCTGAGGAAAAAAAAAATAATAATAACAACTCAGATGCTGGAATCTGGCAATATGGAGAAAGCCAGGTAAAAGGAGAGGAATTCTCATGACCCAGGAAGAAACTGAGGAAAAAGAAAAAGAAAAAAAAAAGAAAGAAGAAAAAGAAGCATGGACAGAGGGCTGGAGCTGGGCAAGCCCCAATCGCTGTATTGGCAAGTCTTAAAGTCAGATGACTCACGATCAAGCTGAGAACGCATCCCTGCTGAGAGTGGGGGTTGGTGAGCTCCAGACCCTCGGCTGGAGGAGGCCCTGAGACAGGGAGTGGAAACAGCCAGTCGAGCTGCGTGAACTTCGGTGAGTGATGGGAACTGGAATCCCCAAACCGGGAGGACTGGCTGGGAGACATTTTGGAGTTGGGCAGGGCCGGCTTGAATGGGGGCCCTAGGCAGCGTCTGCTGGTGACTCCTAGTCCAAAGCAGATTGGTGGGATCTGCTTGGGCTGGGCCAGGCCCCTGGTTGAAACCCAATGGCCAAGGAGGAGGCTTTCCTGGGCCAGTGGCATCCCCAGGGAACATACAAATCTATTGAAGCATAAACTGGTTGACTGGTGTAGGGGGAGGAGCCAGCTCTCAGCTTGCAACTCACAGATCTGCTGCAGACTGAGGGGCGGTACTTCCCTAGCAAGTGCGCTGCAGAAAAACTGTAAGCAAAACGAAAGGCCCAGAGACTCCCACCACCCACCTGTCTGAAGGGGGCCAAAAACATGACAAGACAGAGAAAGAGCAAAAAGTCCCCAACTGCGGAACCAGGGAAAGTGAGTTCAACAGAGGTAAATGCAGAGGAGGTTGAGAGCAGCAAACCTGTAATGTCAGAGACAGCCTCATCAGAAATAAAGAAATACATCCG